>VDFB02265243.1:0-101696 GCA_007258455.2 Sequoia sempervirens
ATAGCCTATCAACCTGATACCATCACCTCGAGTATATTTGATTCCATACTCGATTGTACCACGCAAATACCGCAACACATGCTTTGCTGCCGTCCAATGCACTCTCTTCGGCTCCACCATGAACTGACTAAGAGAGTTTACTGCAAAGGATATATCTGGCTTGGTGTTGACCAAATACATGAGAGATCCAATCAACTGCCTGTATAAGGTGGGGTCTACATCCTCCTCTCTGGATGTCTCTACCTTCTTCCAATTCGTGATCATAGGAGTAGACATGGCTCTGCAATCCTCCCTCTCGAACCTCCTCAAGATTTCGATGCAGTATTTCCCTTGTCCAAGGAAAATCTCTCCATCTGTCTGCCATACCTCCATGCCTAGAAAGTAGTGCATAAGCCCCAAATGCTTCATCTCGAACTCTGCTGCAAGGTCCCTCTTGCTTTCCTCTATGAGCCCTAGTGAACCTGTTAAAAACAAGTCGTCCACATAAAGAACAAGAATGAGAACCTCACCCCCCACCACCAAGTAGTAGAGGTTAGCATCCGCTTCACTCTTCACGAAGCCCATTCCCTGCAAGTATCTATCAATGCGCTCATACCACGCCCTGGGAGCCTGCTTGAGTCCGTACAAAGCTCTCTTCAATCTGCACACGTGGGCTTCACTGCTGTGTGCCACAAAGCCCTCTGGTTGTTCTATGTATACCTCCTCTTTCAATTCACCATTAAGAAACGCCGTCTTGACATCCATCTGATGGATCTGCCATCCCATCTGTGCTGCAAGAGAGATCACGACTCGTATAGAAGTATACCTCGCCACTGGAGCAAATGTCTCCTCATAGTCAATTCCCTCCTTCTGAGAGAACCCCTTGGCCACAAACCTTGCCTTGTATTTCTCGATGCTACCATCTGCACCGTGCTTGATCTTATAGATCCAGCGTGATCCAACCACCGGCCTCTATCTCATTTGGCCTAGGCACAACCTCCCACACATCGCTCGCGACTATTGAGGTATACTCAACCATTGCATCTTGCCACACTTGTTGCTGTGCAGCCTCCTGATAACTAGAAGGTTCACTATCTACCAACTGACTAACTAATGCTATATAGTCATCATACCTGGCTGGTTGTCTCCGCTGTCTACTACTCATCCTAGGAGCTCCCACAAACTCCTGAGTATTACTTTGTGACTGCTGGTTCTTGCTACCAACTGTAGAGGATGAAGTATCAACCTCCATATCACCCTGATGCATCTCTTGGATCTGCTGCATCTGCTGCTCCATACTCTGTGAATTCTCAGCACCTGAGCTTGTGCATGTACTAGTAACTGTACTCGAGCTTCGCTGTCCTTGATCTGGTTGAACGATCCTTGGAGCTTCCACTAACTGCTCACTCTGATCATCTGCTGGCAAATCTCTGGACCTCCTAAATGCCTTGTCCTCCATGAACTTGACATCATGCCTAACTATAGTCCTCTTGGTCCCTGGAATAAATATCCGATATGCCTTTAAGGTTTCACTGTACCCCACAAAGTACCCCTTCTCTGCAGTTTGATCTAACTTGGAACGTGTCGCACCTGGAATGTGACAATACGCCAAACTCCCAAATATCCTGAAGTGGCTGACATCTGGCTTCTTCCCTGAGAACGCCTCCTCTGGTGTCATCTTGCCCAATACCTTATGTGGAACCCTGTTTTGTATGTACACTGCTGTACTGCATGCCTCTGCCCATAAGTAACGTGGCATATCCTGGTCATACAGCATAGCCCTTGCCGCCTCTGATATAGACCGATTCTTCCTCTCAGCAACCCCATTCTGTTGTGGGTTGTAAGGAATAGCCCACTCTCTCTTGATTCCTTCCCTGGTACAGAACTCCTGGAACTCTTTTCCTTTGTACTCGCTTCCATTGTCTGACCGAAGAACCTTTATCTTCCTCCCTGTCGAATTCTCCACAAGAGCTTTGAACTCTTGGAAGCGACTGAAAACCTCATCCTTGGTCTTCAAGAAGTATATCCAGGTCTTCCTCGAGAAATCATCAATAAAAGTAACAAAGTACTCATATCCTCTGAGAGACTTCGTCAACATTGGTCCACATATGTCTGAATGTACTAGATCAAGAACACCCTTGGATCTAGTGTCACTCCTTGGAAAAGTTGCTTTCGCAAACTTCCCCAACACACATCCCTTACAAACATCATCATGCTCTGGCTCACCTCAGAACACTGTCACTGCCTCACGAAGCAATTTAAGTGTTCTCCATGATGTATATGGCCCATCCTCCTATGCCATAGCTCTCCTTGATCTCTAGAATTACCGCTTCATCGCTGCCTTATGAGTATCAAATCAAACCTGTAAAGCCGCCGCTCCTAACTCCAATAGCTATGGGTGATTTCCAATCCTTGTGCTTAATTAACACACTTTGCCCCTCTAAAGAGTACATTGTAACCTTTATCCTGAAGGACAGATATGGAAATCAAATTCATACCTAAGCCTGGCACATGCAACACATCATGAATGGGAATCCGCTTACCATCTCCCTTCAAATAGAACGCCCTTTCCTAACCGATTGAGCTTGACATGTTCCCCATAGAAATCTGATTCGATATCCTCCTCCTTATAGCCGAGAAGTACTCTCTAACTCCCGCCATATGAAATGATGCCCCACTATCTATATACCAAACACCCTGTGAGGTTGAGCTAGCCATGCAAGCTATGAGAGCCAACTCATCCTCCATTCTACTAGAGAGCTCATCTGCACTTGCTGAAGCTGCTGTCTGCTTCTTGCCTTTCTTCCTTTGCGGGAAATCGCTGACATAGTGGCCAAACTCGTGACAGCCATAGCACTTGACTTTAGATAGGTCCTTCTTCTTCTTCTCACCTTGTGGATTTGATCCTTTACTAGACCCCTTCTTTGCTTTCCCTTTTCCTGCAAGGGCAACGTTCTCCTGTTCCGCCTCACTTTGCTGACTCTTGCTACTGGTCCTACTGACAAGACTTAGTCTAAGCTCCTCTTGAGTGAAGTCACTCCAAAGTCGATCCCAACTTGGCAAGGTGTCTCGTCCATTAATAACTTGAACAAAGACATCCCACTGCTTAGTAAACCCATTTAGGGCTATCCGCACTAGCTCGTCATCACCTAGATTATCTCCAACAGCAGCCAACTCATCCTTGACAAGTCTGAGTCTGGTGAGGTAACTTGTCACGTCCTCTCCCTTGTTCATCCGAGTAGTCCTCAACTTTTCTCTGAGAATCAGCTTCCGGTTAGTGGTAGCATTCTGGTACAGATTCAGAATGGCATCCCACATCTTCTTCGCTGTATCTAACTCTGCGACATGTGGAACAATATGATCCTTGACACCATCAAGAATCATCCTCCTCGCCTTGGCATCTTCCTTCTTATATGCTAAGAGCTGTGCTGGATCTGTAGGTACAGGTACAACACTGGTCACATATTCCTTGATCCCATTCTCTTCCAGCAACAAAGAAATTCTGGCTTTCCAGACACCAAAATTTGAGGCTCCATCCAATCTGTCCTGATCTCTTAAACCTGCTGAGGCCATCTCAAAAGATAAAAGAAAACAAATAATAATAATTCTGAAGAGGCAGGATCTTTCCTTCCTTTGTTAAGCCTTATCTGCCCTCAGATCAGCTCTGATACCATGTGAAAATTCTATTGCAGTTACTGATTATTAATCTCCTATCTAATACATAGATTATTTGACTCTGAAAAATTAATTCTCAGCAAATATCGAAAAATAACACAACTGCAACTTCACCAATAAAAACTCACAAGAATAGAGAAGAAAACATTCACAATAATGAACACAATATTTTGGACAAATTGTCCGTGGAAAAACCCAAGGGAAAACCACTACTGCAGATGAGGAATTATATTAAACTTCAAAAAATTAAGGAATACAAAACTCGCTTGCCTCTTACTGGCAGAGTCTAATATTTCTCCGGAAATTCTTCCCTCAATTTCTCCTGCTGAAATTCCACAGCTGCTATCCCCAACGCTATCACTGCGCCCTTGCTAACACTGCAAGACTATTTGCTCTCACTGCAATTCTACTTGCTATCACTGCAAGTCTACTTGTTGTTGTGTTCTCCAATTGCCCATTGATCCCCTTTTATACTTTTCTCATTGGAAAACCAATGGCCATGATTTAATCTCAATCAATGGCTAAGATTAAATAGACTCTAAAAACCCTAACTAACTGGATTCTAGAAGTCTCTAGGAGAATCAATTTATTTAATTACATAATTATCTAGACAACTCAGCTTTTCTGGAGGTTTCTAGAAAATAATTAAATAATTAAATGACACTTCTGACAATGGAGACACCTGTCCAAGCTACATAAATTAACAATGACAGGAGGAATACAGAAGCTTCTGAAATTTGGACTCTCGTCATAACTAAAATCTGTTGGTAGGTTGATGGCCCTTTTAGTTTTTTATTAGTTTATTGTAAAATAAATGAAATGAAGAGACTTGCAAACGCTCCTTATGTCTTTATTCCCTGATCAAAATGCAATCTAAGCCGGAAGTAGTCATCGGCAACAATAAAAAAATATTATACTGCCTTTCAGTTGATTTGCATGGGATCCATTTGGTGTTGATTGAAGGAGAATTACATGTAGAGGACAATTGGAATCAGCTAAGAGCTACTATACAATAAAGCTTTTTATCTATAGATTTTTTCACTATGTTGATTGAAGAATAAGCTATTGATGGTTTGCGGTAGTTAAACAAAGCTTTTAGGGTGTAAGGAACAGTGAATGAAGCCAGAGATTTTATTTGCAGCATGCATCTTTTCAAAGCACTTAACTACCTCAATTACTCAAGCCATAGAAGAAGTTGGAGCTGTCAAAGCAAAGGGGCAATTTTTTTGTGTAACTAGATGTTGTGATGTTTACTTCATTGGAGGATTTGGGACTGTGGCATGGGTTGATGTTCAAGAGTATGAAAATGTACAGCCTGATAAAATTGCAGTAGATGGTGGAGAGCAAAATTTGAAGGAATGAATGCAATTTTTTCAAAGCCATTGAAATAATTATCAAGAGAAATAGAAGTGGATGATGCTACCTTCATTTCAATTGATAGCAAGGGCACTAACATTCGTGTTCATCAGGGAGCACAGTTCAATGTCCAATGTCTATCATTTGTAGGCGTCCATGAGGTGGAGACATTGGAAGAGGCAAAATTAGCTCTTCAAAAGATTATGGATAAGTGTAGAAAGTTGTCAAAACAGATTTAGTACAGTCCATAGGAAGAATAAAGTATTAGATCTATTGAACCATGTGACCTTTGAGGGGCAAGCTACAAGTCTTTGAATGTGGTGCCTACCACTCCTGAAGCACTTTGACAGTTTGTTATCTGTGCAATTTTTCATAGAAATTTTGGAGTTAAGAAGTTTCTCACTTAGTTATTGTGTTTTACCTGTACCTTTAGAACAATGAGTTGGAGATCAACCTTCCCTTAAAAGCATTTGAGGATTATTTGTAGATCATCAGAAGTGCATTTAAGTGTTGTGAGTTTATGGGTATCAACTGCTCACTACAATTCCCATAAGTAAATTATGAAGATGTTTAATATTAAGGGACTGGATATTTCACAACTTGATAGACGATATATTGACTGACAACTATAATTTCCTGGCTTTCTCTAGTTGTTATTTTTAGTACAGAATGTAGGAGATGTACACAAGGTTGTAGCATATGGTAAATATTTATTGCTCAAAATGAGAATAGGATCTTTTTGTATGACTTTGTATGAAAGAGATTAACTACAATCCAATTTTTGTCATCAAGATGAAAAAACATATTTTGAATATGATTATTTATACAGCCTCTAAATACTTTGGATTTCTGTGAGGTTCTATTCCAAAAAAGAATACTCACCTCAATTTTAGAGTTTCATATCATAAACCATAAGCTATTTATCAATAGAAAGAAGATATATGAATTTACAGCAACTAGAAAGCAATTATCTGGAGAAAGAGATCTCTGATGACATTGTAATCAACTGAAGAATCACCCTCCATTTGAGACATCATCAGTGCAAATTTTATAGCACCTTGCAAAATTTACTCAACAAATAAGACCTCTCTTCAAAACATCTTTAGATTCAACATCAGAAATATATTTCTATCAATTGAAAATCACAGTGCAAAATTGTGTGAAAGAGGAACAAGTAATCAGAAGTGTACCCAACCTACAAAAGTCAGGAGAGCCCTGTGTTATGCCACCATTCACATTATTCTGTACAACTATAAGCATTAAACAAAACAAAGAAGAGAGTGATGAAATAAAAGAAATAAATGCTCCCAAAAAGATTGAATATCTTTTCCTATTAGTTTAATCATAAACAAGCCCTTACTTCCATCATAAATGACAAGAAAACAAGGTCAAGGTATACATGTTTAGAGTTAATAAGTATTTTGTCGAATTCCCTTCTCTCAGCAAAAGTTGCAACAACTTTGGGGGTAGCCCTTGCTAATTTGGCGTGTAGATAGACACTCATGCAATACCATAGTTGTTCTTAATACTAACGAACAGACAATCTGTACATCTCCAATACCATAGCGGTTTCCAATACAAAAGATTAAAAAACTATTGAAAGGTTGAAAGGTCAATCTAAAATTTTCCGAATAGTGATGACATAAATGGAATTCGGGCGAAGAAAAAATATCTTGTTGAGAAAGGTATTTACTTCCCCTTAACTCCCGCCGGTAAATTATATATAAAAAAGAAGTTCTTTTTCCTAAAATATTAAGAATTACACTAATTTCCGTTCAGTGGAAAATGATTCCTCCAAAAGATATGAAATGTTTTCAAAGGAGACAAATCTAATGGTAAAGGTGGGCCAATTAGTGTAATACATGGACAATTGTTAGCATTCCTATGTACTTTAATTATATACTTTCTTTTTTTTTAACAAATTTGCCTCACAATTTACAGACGACAGTTACAGCTTATGTCAGAAATGGGGCTCGGGGTCGGATTTGGCTTTTAGTACAACCACCAATAAACAACACAATGCCCAAATGAAGAAATTAAATCATCAAGAATCAGCCGCTTGTTTGTTTCGTCTCCTCATTCTGCTGCCCCAAGACGATGAATTATGACCAGATCTTCTTTTTATCAATTCCATCAGCTGAACTTTCCACGCATGATTAGAACTCTCTAATCTTCCTCCGCGCTGGGTAATTGCCAGTCCATTTTGAAGCCTCCAATCGTAATCCTGTCGGAGGAGAGGATCTGACAGAGTCTCATAAGCCTCCTGAACTTGAAGAAACAATCTGCTACACTCTTCTTTCTGTGCAGCCACGCAGACGTCAGGATGGTACTTAAGAGCCATTTGACGATATGCCCTCTTTATATCACTCGCACTCACGTTCGGAGAGACAGAGAGAATATCATAAAATGAAGACGAAGAACAAGAATGGGCAGGATATTGAGAGTGAAATGCTCTAATAGTTGTAGCCAGTTTGAGTGCAGACTGCTTTGATGTCAAGCCAATTCTTACTCTCGAAATTCCAGCAGAAGCAGTCTTGGCCATAAGATGTGCCCCGCGGAAACCTCTGACTGAAGCATTGGACTCCATCAAAGACTGACTGGAGAAACCTTGTGATTGATTAGGTTAGAAAGAAGTTTGAATGGAAAGTTTGTTGGATCTTTGCTGTTCTCACTAGCAGAGAACGGATACCAATGAAGATGAGGCCGTCACGAAGGACCATAAATAATGTTTATTTGATTTGTTTGTTTTCTATTATGACACGACATTTATAAAAGCACGTCACTCGTCGTAAGCCCAGCTGTCCATGAGAGGCTGAATTGACGGCGGCTTTGTACTGGGACGTTATTTTTCCACGAAGTAGAAAAATGAGACATTCTAGAGTAGGTAGATGTTTTGATGTGTCGCCGGCTAAAGGGTTTTCATTTCTAATACATGACTCTTGCTATGGATTAAACGATTGTGATTGCAAATCTCGTTTAATGGACACTTCTTGTTTGTTGAAATTGTCATTATAGTATTACTAAATAAAAACATCTAATTGTGATTTCATTCATTTTAGTTTATGATCTCTTTATGGTCGTGTGTACCTTTTATCTTTGTAGTCATGTGATATTTCATGTCATAATATTTTAAGACCCCGGAACTTCACTAAAGTTCATTAGCATTCTCATTGAAATGATAAAAAATTATATTCATATCATTTTTATTTTGAGATGAATGTTTTAATATATAGATATATTTACAAACTATATAATTATGTAAAGAGTCAAGTCTTTTTTTATATTATCTATCTATTTTTTCCACATTTTTTTATATGTCTAATATTTATTTCTTTATCCATGTTCATATTCTATTGTGCATTCACATTATATACTCAATTATTACTTCTATGCTCACACTTATTTCTATTCACACACTATCCACTATGATCTAGGCCTTTCTATGTCCAAGGATTAGTTTTCTATGGTTGTGATCCCAATTATGAACATGACCTACCCTAACTTAGAAAATTTAATTCAAATATGACTAATTTCCCTTCTTTACCTTTCTTGGACCTTATGTTGACTAACACAAGTTTGTGTGGTATGGTATTGTGTCTTTACATTTAGAGATAGTTGATGCATTCATTCTTATCAATTAGAAATCATCAAAAGAAAAGTGAAATCATTCACATCTACACATGTCAATTAGTGGTCTAAAAAATAATCCATCTCTACATAATCATTCTAGAGACATATTTGCATTACTAAAAAATGTTTCTTTTGATATTGTTGAACTTCAAATATTGCTCAAGGTAGAATGCCCTTGTAGTTCAATTATACCAAAATCAAACAAAGGCATGCATTTATACTACCAACCCTACTAGATACAAAGAAATAAAAAATGGATCAAGAGCATTGGGTAATGTAATAAAAGTTATAAAAAATACGAAGCTCATGTTCATGGACATAACACAAGATTGTGGTCATGGATTCTATTACTAACAAGTTAAAAACATTGTAAAAATAAAAATAAAAAATAAAAACTTATAACAATCTTATAATATGAACAAAAATAGAAACTATGAGAGCTAAAATAAATTAAAAATAATGAAAAAGAAGAATAAAACAATAGAATTCTAAATCTAAATGAAATAATAACTCTCACCTTCAGATTGAGCTCAACATTAATTTGCATCACAGTAAAATGAATAAAATTACAAATAAAAGATTAATGTAACCCATCATTATTGATGAAGTGGATGTGCTAAAATTAACCTTTCACATAAGATCAATGTATTAAGAGGTTGTAAGTGCATTAAATTTCAACACAAGATGATGTTAAAAAAAATAGTAAATAGGTGATCTCAATGTCTACATAAATAAATGTGTATGATTGAAAAATGAAAAGAGAATACAAAATTATATTAACCTAGAAATAATAATTACATGAAGATATTGTCGCTTCCTCCTTCAATTTAATGTATTTGGTAGCATAAAAATAATTCAACCAGTAATAACATAAAATTGTTATTTACCAGTAATGTATTTCGATTGGTTGTTGCTTGCTCTGTCTTTTACCTTTTGGGCAGCTGGTGTTTTTTTATGGATTTTTACATCTTTTTTTATCTTTGTAAACTTTTTGGTTTCGGGTCCCTGTAAAACCTGTTTTACCCCTTTATCAAAAACATAAAATTGTTATTTGATTCCCTAAATGTAAACAAAATAAAAATCATGAAGTTATATATGAAATTTTCAAATAATGATCCCAAACCATAAACCAAGTAATCAACATCCAAAAAATAACTTATGAAATTTGTATGGGATTCATAAGAATTGTTTATAATTTTAGAGACCTTTCTCATGAACATGGTCATCCAACATCACTAGAATACTAAAAAAACCCATTAGAGGATAAACTAGCAATTACCTATGTCAAAAAAGATAAAAAAAACCACAAAATAAACCTATTCTCATTATTGGAGGTGCTCCAAACAAGCCTAAACCTCATGGTCACATCTGAATCTTTACAAAAAGGCTCACTAAAAATAATTATAGACACCAAAATGTGTCACAACAACCACAATATCATGTAGTTTATCACACATACAATAATTGAAATAACAAACAACCTAAACAAACATAAACAAACATAAACCATTCCCACTTCTATTCCATTTCCTCAAACCTATCTCCCCCTAGCATCTCATCTTCCTCAACATGTGGTCAAAGAGTATGATCTTGTTGAGAAACTTTGTAATACATTTGGTAAGATATCTCTTTGGGACTTAATTCAAACCTCACCTAGATACCGCAAGATGCTCGAAGAGGCCTTATAGAGGATAGTGGTACCACCTTTTGTTAGACCAAATGATTTAGCATCCCTTTTTAGTTGTATGTATACAACAAACATGAATTTACATTCCCTCAACATAATTTATGACCCATTGAAGTTCAAAAGCAACATGATCCTCTTATAATTTTTTTCATCATCAACCAACATTGAATTAAGCACAATCTTATCAATAATAGATTTGGTCTTAATTTATTTAGCATTAACCTTTCACATAAGTTCAATGTGGATACATCTCTCATTAAACTCAATACTCTTTCTATTTGTGACTTTGATAATGTTGGTAGGAAATCATTAGGTGCAATCACACTACTGGTTGAGGTAAGACCCAAAAAATTTCCTACCCTTATCCATTTCATGCCTAAAAATATTTCAATTAATATTCTTCTTGGTAGAACTTGGATTCACGCCATGAGGGGAGTCTCATCTACTCTTCACCATATAATGAAGTTTATATACTATAACAAGGTCTATATGGTTAAAGTGGAGCCAAATCTCAAAACTTGTTTATAAGCTAAACTTAGACATAAAAATCTTATTTGCAATTCTCTTAGTATTTTTATTCCATCTTCATAAGTTTGACCACAACCTTCTAATGATAATGATACAAATGATAATAAACCACCTATGACTAAACTCATTGGAAATGATTCAGGTTCATTAGAATTTACAACTTCCTTTCTTGGGGAGTATAAAATCTCACCATCAAATCTTGGATAATGGTTATTTTAGTGACATCCATATAATCTTTTCCTCAAACATCTAATATAAACACTATAGATCCATCTAATAATAAAATGATTTAAATGTCACTTTATCTTCAGATAAATCTCTTTCTAATGATTTAGGATCATTAGATTTTACACCATCCTTTCTTGGAGAGTAGAAAATTTCACAATCTAAACCTAAGGATTGTTTAATTTTATTTGTACAATATTCTAAATAACTCAAACCTACTATTCCAAATTCTTAAACATAAAAAAATCTACAAACATCACCATCTCATGACGGAAATGGGACCCCTTTAGGTTTCATCCCACATGTGTTGGAAAAATATAACAATGATCCTCCTCATTAGTAAATTTTAACACTAATAAAGAATATGCATTCTTAAAAAAGAATAAATTCTTCTCATGTCAATATTGCTCCTCATCTTTCAAAAAATATATATACTTCTCATTTAGAAAAGAATCATCTTTCTCCATCAAAGCTAACAAAATATTATGGAGTTGGACTCAAAATTCTTTCTAAACTTGGATACAATAAAAACATGGATCATGCAATTAAGAATCCTGAGAAACTTACACCACACCTTGCTAAAATAGGTTTAGGTTTCCAACCTCCTCCTTCATCTACATCTCATCCTCAATAATCTAATGTATTTATGACTTCCTCTAGTGAGAAAGGAAACTTTTCTTCACAAGAGAAAGATAATATTTTAATGAGGCTTCTCAAATCCCACTTGATTACTCTTCCTCCAACATGTAAGAAATTTCATAAACAAAATCAAATAATTTATTATTTTTGTGCATATCATTGAGTGTTTGTCCATTCCTTTGATTCTTGTCAGGCTTTGAATAATAAAATATCTAGCAACTTATCGATTGTGGTGCTATCACTCTTGCATTTGTTGATGTGCCTATTCTTTCTAAATGACCATGTTTTTATGTTATTTTTCCCTACTATTGTTAGTATAAAGGTGTCATCATCCTTGCAAATATCATGTAATTTAATTACTCATAATATTCCTTTTCATTCAATCATAAGGGATGGAAGGTTTCACCAATAGTGGTAATTAATTTTTATTGGCCCTAGTAATTGCTATTTTACCAGTATGGAGTTACTATGTTACTTTTACTTGATAGTTGTCACAGTAATGGTAAAATGGTCAAACAAGAGATTCTAGGTGCCCACCTTGGAAATATTGCATTATGACATGTTATGAATTTTTTCATAAGTTGTAAGAGAATCTATGGAAGCAATGACACCTGTCGTAGGATTCTATGATGACTATGATAGCATCTATGATGAAATATTTGTGCTCTTGGTCCCTAGGAACCCATGCATGAAAGATTCCTTATGAAAGTTGTAAGAGCATCTATAAGAGGTCATTATGAGTTGCATGTGATGATTCCAAGGTGGTGATGTGAGGATTAGACCAATTTTGAAGTCATTCTTCATGTATTGAGTTATTCTTTATAATAGGTGTTTAGATGTGGAGTTGGAGTGTGGTTCTTCATCAAGTTTTCCTTGCAAGGTTTATGCTATCAAATTGAAGGATGAAGAGGAGTTAGAGTGCATGTATTTTAAAAATATTTGTTGTTAATACAAGCTATTCTTCTCTTCTTTGGTGGATTTTTTGCTTGAAAGGGTTTCTCCATGTTAAACATTTTGTTTTGTGTTAAGATTTTCATTCTTGTATTTCATTGTTATTGGTGATTTAAACTCCATATGGTTAACAATATTAGATCTGATTTATAGTAATTTTAAGCTTCTATTATTGTTTTTCATCTTTTTTTCTAGCATTTGGTATTAGAGCCTGGCTAGTTCTATGTCTTTGGTGGTAGAATGAAGGTTTTTTTAGCTATAGTGGGAGTTTGGTTGATCTATATTTTGAAGTTTTTTGTGTTAAACAATGGCTACAACTTCTTATCATTTGGACATAGAAAAATTTAACAAAGTGGTATTTGAGTTGTTGAAGCTAAAAATGGAGGATCCCCCTAAAGAGCAAGATCAATGGGTGGTTGTAACAAATGAAAGGAAATCCGAGAAAATGAGTTATGGAGATTAGGAGAATATCGATTAAAAGGCACATGGTACTATTAGATTACGTCTTTATGATTCTATTCTCCTAAATTTTTCAAAGGAAAAGATTGCACATGCTTTGTGGAACTAGATAGTTGAGATATATCAAGCAAAATTTTTGGTAAATAAACTCTACTTGAAGCAAAAGTTGTTTTCTCTTAAGATGAAGCAAGGTGAATCTATAGCCAAGAAATTAAATTCTTTTAATTTGGTTTTGATTCAACTAGCCTCTATTGATGTTAATGTTGAAGAAGAAGATAAATGCATTATGCTTCTTTGTTCTTTACTTGAAAATTGGGATAGTTAAATCATACTTCCTATCACTGCTAGCATTGAAGATCCAAGGATGGATGCTCTTGTAGAAACTTTGTTGTCATTGGAAATGAGGAAAAAGGGTATGGATAGTTCAGGTGATGCTCTCAATGTTAGGGAATGGCCTAAAGAAAGGGGGTCTAAAGGAGATAAGAAAGGGCTTAAGGACAAGTCTAAGGGTAGATCTAAAACTCTTGGGAAGAAGGATATAATCAAATGCTGGAACTATTGAAAAAGATTACATGTGAAGAAAGAATGAAAAAATCCAAAGAAACAAGTTGATTCCTCCACAAAGAAATCCTAAAACTCAGGTGATGAATCTTTGGTTTCTTCTCTGCATATTATGACTTAATGCTTGTTAATTTATTCAAGATGCTCATTTCATATGACCCAACATAAGGAGTGGTTTACCACATATGAAAAATATGATTGAGGTGAAGTCTACCTTGGCAATAAATCTTCATATCCTATTGTCAGAAGGGGTAAGTTTTAGTTGTGTTTTAGTAATGGGGTATGTGCAGGATCATGATGGGCCAAAAAGTGGCAATATGATGGGTTTGTGGCTGACGACTTTTTTTTCCCAAAATTTTTGAAACAAAAAGGGTTTTTAAAGGAGATTCTCAACTTTCCACCAATATAAATTATGATTTACTTTGAATTTAATACATAATTATTATTCATTTTTTATTCAAATTACGTCTAAAGTCTTGATTAATAGGCTGATTGAAAAACCTCTATAGCTTTCAAACGGTATCACATTTTTTGAATCTAAAACATGTGTCACATTTTATGCTTCGCATACTATAGGATTAAAAAAAGAAAAAATTAATTTCATTAAGTTTTGACCCAGTTAAGGTGATTAGACATATGAGTTTTTTATATTTTTAAAAATTTGTAATAAAAAATTCATAATTAATTATTTACTTTGAAAAAAATTACAAAAAAATATGCATCACATCGAAACATGTGTCATCTACTTATATCTAAAATATTATAAAAAAATATTATTATTTTATTGTGGTTAGGGTGGTCAAACAAACACCTACTTATTTTTTTCCCTGAAATTTAAGTACTACTGCATTGAAATTTCAAATTTTCACCAGATAGATTTCTTTCTTTTTTTTAAACAATCCTAGTAGTTTAGAAACTACATTAAATTTGCCACAGATTCGGTTTTGACATATTTTTAAAATAATATAGATAACTTATTCAAATTTTTACGCCAAGTTGCCTAACTCTGATTTTTCTTATTTTTTTGCCACTTAAGGGCCTATTTTTTCCATAATGATCTTGCACATACCCAATGGGAGGTTAAAAATCCTTTCTAATGTTTTGCATATCGAAGGATTAGCAAGAAATTTTATTTTGGTTTCTAAGTTAAAGGATTTGGGATTGCATGTAACATTTGATAAGCATGGTTTTAGATTGGTAAGAAGAAATTTGGTGATAGCAAGAGGGACAAGGAAATGGAATTTGTTTAGGCTTGAAGCCACTATTGTTCTTAACTCTACCAATGTAACTAAAAAATATAAAAATATTTATATTTTGTGGCATCATAGATTGGGCCACATTAGTGAGAATGGTTTAAAATCCATTTTTTGAATAAAAAGTTGTTAGATGAGGGTATGTGTAGGATCATCATAGAAAAATAGGCCCTTAAGTGGCAAAAAAAAATAGAAAAATCAGAATTAGGTATCTTGATGTAAAACTTTGAATAAGTTATTTATATTATTTCAAAAATAAGTAAGAATAGAATCGATAGCAAATTGAATGTAGTTTCTAAACTAGTAGGTTTGTTTAAAGGAAAAAAAAATCTAATTGGTGAAAATTTTAAATTTCAATGTAGTGGTACTCAAATTTCAGGGAAAAACTAAGTAGGTGTCTATCTGACCACCCTAACCACAATAAAATGATAATATTTTTTATAATATTTTAGATATAATTAGAGGACTCATGTCTCGATGTGATGCATATTTGTTTGTAATTTTTTTATTAAAACTTTTAAAAAGTGTAGAAACTCGTATGTTTGACCACCTTAACTTAGTCAAAAATACATGAAATTCAATTTTTCTTTTTTTTAATTCTATAGTATGCAAAGTATAGAATGTGACGGATGTTTTGGATTCAAAAAATGTGATACTGTTTGAAAGCTATATATGTTTTTCAATCAGCCAATCAATCAGGACTTTAGTTGTAATTCAAATAGAAAATGAATAATAATTACTTATTAAATTCAAAGTAAAACATAATTTATATTGGTGGAAAGTTGAGAATCTCCTTTAAAAAACCTTTTCATTTCATCAATTTTAGGTAAAAACGAAGTCGTCAACCACATACCCATCATATTACCACTTTTTGGCCCATCATGATCCTGCACATACCCATGATTTTTCCTATTATGATGAGAGTTTTGAGTTTTGTGAATATTGTGTGTTTGGTAGACAAAATAAAAAATCTTTTCCTTCAAGAAACTTACTAAATCTAAGAAAATATTGGAACTTATTCATTCATATGTATTTAGTCTTGTAGATGTAGAATCAATCAAAAAATCTAGATGTTTTGTTTCCTTCATTGATGATGTTACAAGATATACCTAGTTATATTTTATAAGGCATAAATCTAAATTTTTCACTATGTTTAAAGAATTGAAAGCCCTAGTTAAAAAGAAAATAGATTGTAATATTAAGGTTTTGAGGTCAGATAATGGAGTGGAATACTGTTCTAAGGAATATGATGAATTTTGTAAGCATGTAAGAATTATTAGATAGAAAACCACTCCTTACACTCCTCAACAAAATGGAGTGGAAAAAGTATGAATTGGATAATTATGGAAAGAACCAAAATTATGCTAAGTAGTTCATGGCTTGAAAGATACTTTTAGGCAGAACTAGTGTGTACTTCTTGTTACTTGTTGAATAGATCTCCTTGTGAGGCTCTTGAAACAACACCAAGTATGAAATGTGTATAGGTAAGAAACCTTATGCTCCATATTTAGGGGTATTTGGCTATGATGATTATGTTCATGTGCCTAAAGAAAAATGAACTAGAAGTTAGATCCAAAAGTTGAAAAGTGCATTTTCATTGGATATGGTGAAAAATTAAAAGGTTAAAAGTTATGGAATCCTCTAACCAAGAAAAATATATTTTCTAGAGATGTGATTTTTAGGGAGCTTAGTGTTATTTCTGATCCTAAACAACCAAAGGAAAAAGATAAGGAAAAGAGAGTGTATTTTGAAATTAAGCAAGAAGATGCACCTTGGGAAGAATAGAGTTGGACTTGAGGATGAGGAGGAAGGAGATGATGTTTTAGATGAACTTACTAATAAAACTGAAGAACATGAGGAAGAAACTTAAGAAGAGGTTGAGCAAAGTCAAGGATAGAAAAAATCTCATACTGTTGTGTATTGTGACTCTAATTACTGGCTTGGTCGCTTCTTGGAGCGCTTATCTTTTCCTCCTTTTTCGGCCTATCACCCAAATCTTGAACCTTGAAACCTATGTCACAAGGTTTTGAAAGATTGTAACTGGACGACAACGTGTTGGTCGTGGGGTTGTTGAATGTTCTAACCTTGGAAACTTGTCAAAGTGTTCAAAAGTTTCTTAACTTCCTGACTAGCCGATCTCCTTCGTTCTCACAATGATTAGGAGATTTCTAACTATCGGTTGAGGTTGTGAAGTTTGAGTTTTGGGTGAAAGTGTGATCTTTTTATCAGGGTGTCGTGGCTTTTGGGAACTTTGTAACCTCCATCATGAGGTTTGGAAGTTTAGGTTTTGAGCGATGGAGTGATCCTTTTTTCAGCATGTCATGATGTTTGGGAAAATCCTAACCTTCGTTTAGAGGTTGGAAAGTTTGGGTTTCTCTCGATTGGGCAACATGGCCAGTTGATGGTGGGACCTGTCTATGTGGATGGTGACGGCAATTGTACAGCTAGTTGTTGCATGGATGTGGGGACCATTTTGGACCTAATAGGTTGGTGGATTGTGCCGATAGGTTGGTGGATTGTGCCGATAGGTGGTGATGAAGAACATATGGCATGTGGGCCCATGTGCTCGAGGGTTGACTCAGTGACTCTTGGTGAACCCTAAGTTTAACAATAGAGATTTGTTTGACTATCTATCAAATGGCTATCTTTGATAATGGCGTATGGCTTGAGGTAAAAGCCTAAAGGGGCATGGTGGTTGAACAGTCTATTAGACGAGAGAGAGACTTTCTCTGGTGAATTTCTGAATCTATAGTTGATTGTGGTAGCTCTTGCAGAGTAGAGGTCGACCTTGGTCAAGCCAAGTTGTAGGCCGAAAGGCCAGATGCGGAAACAGCTAAGGAAAACTCTCTTGGACCTCGAAGCTTGGAGCAGAGAAGGGCAACGACTGTGAGCGGTGGTAACCAGAAGGCGTGGAGGCTGGGTGTGAGGCCGAAAGGCTGGGTGTTGGATGATGTTACTAGGCAGAGACTGAGATGATGTACAAGATCAAGAGGATGCATGGAGGTTGAGTGGCTAGGTACCAAACAAGCCGAGGTGGCCAAGATGTTGGATGTAGGCTTAGAGGCTGCCAAATGCAAGCAGAGAGGTCAAGATGTTAGGCGCAAACTGTTTGAGAACCTAGGTGTATGTTGAGAGGTTGTGATGCCATGGGAGAGATGGATCTTGTAGAAGGTGAAAGTCGAGCAACTATGCAATGGAGAGGCTAAGAGGTCGATGGTTGAGTCATGTAGTTGTGTAGCTGTGAGATGTCTCCTGCTAAGAGAGATGGTCATGAGGGGGTTATGCTATTATATTTTTCTCCAGAATGAAACAAGATGTAATCTATGTAAAGGCCATGAGCCTAATATTGTATTGTAACTGAATTTTGTTGTTGAATAATACAATGGTGATCTGGGCTTTTGGAGTGTGGGTTTTTTACTCAAAAGGGTTTTCCCAGCCATGTATATGTGTTTTTTATTTCTTCTATTTCATCTGTCATGGTTGTTGATTCTACGTGTTTGAATCTGTTAATGGTGTTGTTGAAACTGATTTGCATGATTTTCTCTCTAAGGGTCAATGTGGGAAATGAACTGTGTCTATTTCCACTTTGTGGCATAGTGGTCTATTTCTTTGAGGCAATCTGATGAAAATAAAATTACTAAAGGCATTGATGTTCTCATATATTTCTATCTGAGATAACCCTTCACAATTTTCCCAACAAGTGGTATTAGAGCAGTGTGACTGGAGGAATAATGGAGTCTAAGACTCATTGATACCAACAAGTGGTATGAGATTCTTCTTTAGGGATGTGTTTTTCTTCCTAGTGTGTTGTTGTTCTAGGTATTCCTTCTATGAATATTTCTTAGTCTTGGGCTTGAGGAAATCTGGAGGAATTATTTGATGTTTTGATCCTTTGATGAGTGGAAGTTCTTGCCTTTCTATTTAAGTTTCTGAGACAACACGCGCAGCATGAAAGACAGTGAAGATGGAGAGACTTGAGTTGGTCATATTGAAATGGTGTGACATAAAGCTCATGAGTTGGCAATGAATGATCATAATGCAAGAGGTGTGAGTTTATGCTTATGGCTATGTTCCAGCAAAGCTTTCATATTGGGTGTCCACGTGGGAGGCTCCCTGATGATATGGAGAAGTTTGGGTTGTTGTTCAGTCATGGAGTGATGTGCTTATGCTGGGTGTTTTGACCTGGTATTGAAGGCATTATTTTTTGTACCCCAATTGCATGAAGGCTATGGAGTTGGTCATTGGGTGATCTAAAAACTTTTGAATAGCCTATCTCTCAGATGTATGTGTATGTTGGTGGTTTTGGAGTTGGCTTGAATTGGGCCTGAAGTTCATGGACTATTGTTTGTACTTGCATGGCTTTGTGGTTTTGCAGGTTTTACATTGTCAAGCAAAACTTGCAGTTATGTGGAGCTATTGTTAAGCTATTTTCTAGACCCTGGCTTTTGGGTGTGACTAGATGATGTAGTTGTTGTTCGGCATGGTTTAAGGAGGTGTGATATCTTCTCTGTGCATGGGAGTGTTGGTATTGTTTTTCACTTAACATTCTTGTACGTGGTGGTGCTCGTGGGTTTCTTGACTATGGTGCTTCTTGTGGATGTGATTGGTGAATCAGTTATGAGCTTGATCTGGTGTTTGAGTCAAGTTGTCTACATTGTTGTTCTCTTTGAGATCTTAGTTTTGTAATTTCCAATGCAATGATAGGTTTACATCTTTTTGTTGAATGGATCTACGAGTTGTGCAATGTCATGGGCTATCTTTACCTACATGTTTATTGTGAGACAACTCAAAAGTGGACTATCTATATCCACGAGGTTGATTCATTGTTGGTGCAAACTTGTTAGTTGGCCTTGTCTGTGGTCACTTATGCATTGGTGTGGTGCTTTGAGATGAGAGGATGAATGGTGTTGAGTACCTAAATAGTCGGTTATGGGGACCTATAGCACATGTATCATGATGTCATGAATAGCTTGGATACACTATCTTATGTAAGCTTGTGACAATGATGGTTTGGAGATCCTTGTGCTACTTGGCATTGTTATCAGATGGACATGTTATTGTTTTGGACCTGGAGGATTTTCAGTTTAGCAGATGTTTGGTCATGATGCTGGGAGAGCTCAGTGTCACATTTTAGTGGGAACTTTAGCAGTGAATGTGGATTCATCATGTGGTGGTGAATGATATTCTTTAGTGTTGTAGATGTCACTAGGAGGAGCTCTTAGATCCTGTTGTTGCAGAAGGGTTCTTTTGCATTTGCATGGACATTATTTGAAGATGTGTAACATCTTGGAGCCATGGAGGACTCTTGGAGTCTTTGGTTGAGGTGTTGGTGGTTCTTGATAGGTGATGTTGGTTTAGAGTTTGGTTTGTTTCATGTCATGGTATACTCTTGATTGTGCATTAGAGTTTTGGCATGATGCATTGCTCTTGATACCATGGTATCTTCACCTGTAGCATGCAATCTCCTAAGGGGATGTGTAGATCATGATGTCATGATAAGTTCCTGGTTCACATGATTGGAGCTTTGACAATGGCCTAGTATTTCTTTGTGTATTGGGTGCATTGGTCATATTCTTGAGAACTTCATGATGGTGCAGTGTTGCATTTGGAGTCTAGCATGAGATGATCGGTTGCAGGTGCTCATAGATACATGGAGAATAAGGTAACACAGTTGGCATTTATAGGTGTATGTAGGAGGATTTTCTACAGTTACATGATGTGCATATAATTTTGGATGGTTCCTTGAAACTACATGTTCACACTCTCTATGTTATGCTATTGGTAGACTCGACATGTCTTAATCTTTCAATTTTGGTGTTACCCATGCAGTGGGAGTTCCTAGTTGTGCTTTGTCTTCTTCAACTAGTTGGAACATGGAGCTTGTTTCTGTGGTTGATGGGTTGGTTGTGCTGCTAGCATGAGTTTACTAATGTTGATACCTTGGAGGTATGAGTGATTGGATGGATTAGCACATGTTGTGCATGCTATTTCTAGTCATGTGGGTTGAGCAGTTGGATGGGAGCAACTAGTTTTCTGGTTGTTTTTCTAGTTGATGTTCTATCTTGTTTTCTGGAGGATAGCTTCACATATGCGTTCATGTTGAGGTTGTTGCTTCTATATTGCTCATGAGCACGATGGAGTGGTGGCTATGTTGGTGCCTTTGTCGTTTGTAGGATCTAATGCTTGTGTTCTTGAGACTGGTGCATATACACTTTGGCTCGTTTCTTTTCCTATGGTGGATGGCTGAAATTGTTCCTTGAGTTGGTGGACATCTTGGATGTCATTTGCAGGGGTCTTTGTCAGAGCAAGAAAGAATTGTTTAAGATTTTATGTTTTCCTTGGAAGGAGCTAATAAGTTCTTCATCAAGTGGGAGAATGTTGAGAATTGTGACTTAAATTATTGGCTTGGTCGCTTCCTGGAGTGCTTATCTTTTCCTCCTTTGTCAGCCTATTTCCCAAATCTTGAACCTTGAAATCTATGTCGCGGGGTTCTGAAAGATTGTAATTAGGAAATAGTTCATTAGTCATGGGGTTGCTAAATGTTCTAACCTTGGAACATTGTCGTCATGTTTAGAAGTTTCTTAACTTCCCGACTGGTTGATCTCCTTCATTGTCGTGGTGATCAAGAGATTTCTAACCACCAGTTGAGGTTGTGAAGTTTGAGTTTTGGGAAATAGGGTGATCCTTCTATCGGGATGTCATGGCTTTTGATAACTTTGTAACCTCCATCATGAGGTTTGGAAGTTCAGGTTTTGAGTGCTGAAGCAATCCTTTTGTCGGCATGTCGCAATGTTTGGGAAAATCCTAACCTCCGTCTAGAGGTTGTAAAGTTTGGGTTTCTCCCAACTGGGCGAGATGGCCGATGGATGGTGGGACCTATCTATGTGGATGGTGATGTAAGTTGTATAGTTGGTTTCCACATGGATGTGGGGACTATGTGTGTGTGAAATGTGTAAAGTTAGTATCAACACAAACCTTAATGAAATGATTTACATTAAACATTCAAAGCAAAGAAGCTATTCTAATTTGCAACAAACAAAATCTTTCAAGAACATCTCATTGTCCTCTATTCTTAAATGATTCCTTTAACCCTTTGTCCCTTAGAGTTCTATGTGCACAAAGGCTATTAGAATTACACTTAAAAAATGAGATTAGTATTTAACATGCAAGCTAATTAAATTCCTACATGAAACTAAATGGTAGTGTAGACATCCAAATTTTATCACTCCCATACAATAAAATTCACCTCCTTATTCATCCATTCCATCAATATTAATTTATTTAATTAATATTACACTTTCTTCCTAAGGTCCTTAAAGTATTTAATTTAAACTTTCCCTCTCTGAATTAAATAAATACATCAATTTATTTAATTTAGTCATTTAACCTTTTTGAATTAAAATCAATTTAAAATTCTTCCTTTTTCTCTCTCCTTGTCACATCCTCCATAATCCCTCTCTAATCTGGATTAATTTAATTAATTCATGATTAGGATGTGCATCCTCTTAATTAAGGATTAATGTCACATCCTCCTACATTTGCCACTTGCTTCTTATCTTCCATTAACTATCCTAATTATGTGTTTGCACAACCTTAATCAAGGTCATTAGCCACATTTAGCATCTTTTTTTAGTCAACCTTTCCATTTACCTTTCTTAGCATTGACCCTCTTTCCCATGTGAATTTGTAATTCACATTTATTCATCCTAGGTCTCTTTCTTCCCCATGTGATTTTTTAATTCACATTTTATCCTTTCAAGACTTCTAGAACATTTGACTTGTCACCTCATCCACATGTGACCAACTCCCACCTTTTTGGAGACCCTCTCTTATCTACTAGATTCTCCCAAGCAAACAAATTTTTAATTCACATTTATTCCTCCAAGAAATCTTCTCATCTCCCAATGTACTTTCAAGGTACTTGTCCTTCCTCCACATCATGTACTTTCCTTCCACCTCATTTACACATCATCACATCCTAAGCCACTTCACATTCCACATGTCAAGATGTGAAGATTTGTGAGTCCTCAACTCACCATAGCCCTTCATCTTGGCCTTGTTGGATAAATCTCAACCATTGAATTCTCTAGAGAATTCAAATTCTTCTATAAATACCCCTCTCCTAAGGCATTTTAAGAGACTTAGTCATTTTGCACCTACATGCTATCATTTTGAATACTCAACTCACAAGCATTTCCTCTTACTTAGCAAAGCCATTTTAGCCATTTGCATTTGCATCCTATCATATAGTCTATTTCGCATTTAGTCATATCAATAGTCATCCAAGGAGCACATAATTATTCAAAATCAAGGGCCAACCAAGGAATTTTAGTTGCAAATAGAAGGTATAATCATTTGCAATCTTCTTTCATCTAATTTCTTTGTGTTAACAATTCCTTAGGCTAATTTTTGATGTTTTCTTTGTGTTTTTACATTGCATTTTAGTCGTTTTGCATCATTAGAATAGGTAAAACTCAAGGATACACAGGTAGAAATGATGATGGATATTATGATGAATGGAAAAACGGTGGTGGATACTATGGTAGTGATCTATATGATGCTATATATGATACTCCATATTCTCAAATGCAAACTAAAAATGAGTTAATCTAAAATGCAACTATGATGCAAGATGAAACATAAAATGTAACTATGAAGCAAGATTTAAAGCTAAGATGTAAATGAAAAGAAAAACATGAAGCTAGATGTAACTATAAGCCTCCAAAATGCTCCAAAGCTCCAATGATAAACCTGCATAATAACTTTATTGGATCCCAAATATAATTCCCAAGGGTTGTATTTATAGCCTTTTCCAAGCATATAGTGAGGTGACAATAATCAACGGTCCAAATTCGAACAAGAAGAATGGATGGTGAAGATGAAGAGAATCAAGATGTTGTCCCCTTGACCAAAAACAACATGCCATTTGGATGGAATAATCTCTTGACCAATGGGCAACATGCCATTTGGATGGAAGAATCAAGTATGGGAAAAGAAGACCATGTGCTTCCAAAATTGGGGGAAGTGTGTGAGGAATAAGTCATGTGCTCCAAAATTGGTGGAAGTGTGTGAGGAATGAGCCATGTGCTTTTTAAAATGAGTTGAAGATAATTCTAATTAAAAATTAGAGTTATTTAATTTCATGTGACCTTGGTGAGGTGGCACAAAAAGTTGTAGACATGTGCTCAAATTCCTAATCAAGATTAGTGATGATTAATTAAATAAAACAAGCTTATGGAAATTTGTTTATTTAATTAATTTAGAAGAGTATGTTTTAGATTTGGAGAATTTAGAAAATGAACAATATAAATAAATTGAGAATTTATTTATACGTAGTTGAAATATTAATTAAATAGCTAGTATTTAATGAATTAAAGGTGATGACCAATTTTAGGTGTATA
Source organism: Sequoia sempervirens (assembly GCA_007258455.2). Lineage (NCBI taxonomy): Eukaryota > Viridiplantae > Streptophyta > Pinopsida > Cupressales > Cupressaceae > Sequoia > Sequoia sempervirens. The sequence continues at coordinate 24,345 of VDFB02265243.1, forward strand.
TATTTTTCCCCTCTTACACATTGCTTCAAAGAAAAATTTGATACCGATGCTCAGAAAAAATTTTGATGCCTTAGACATTGATTTTTCAGGTATTGATGGATATATGCCCCCTTAGGAGATAAATTGGTGAATTATGGAATTTTAGGATTTTTTTAAAAAATTTAAAATTTTTGATGATTTGTCGATGATTTTATCATGATCTCAAAATTTTATGATGCAGAGATGATTTATCTCTCAAAAAATGATGTTGAACCTACTAGGTGATGAATTGATGCCCTGTGTTTCCTCCTTGTGTTTGATGTTTGATGATCGTGTTCAACTGGTTGATTTGATGTTGTTTGATGATGATGTTTGATGATTGACCTCCTGATAGGTGAGGGTCAATGATAGGATGATGATGATTGACCTCATGATAGGTGAGGGTCAATGATAGGATGATAATGATTGACCTCATGATAGGTGAGGATCAATGATAGATTGGTAATTGACCTCATGATAGGCAAGGATCAATGATAGATTGATGATTGACCTCATGATAGGCTAGGTTGAATTGATTGATGAACCTCATGATAGGCGAAGTTGGATCAATTGATGAACCTCATGATAGGTGAGGTTGGATTGATTGATGAACCTCATGATAGGCGAGGTTGAATTGATTGATGGACCTCATGATAGGCAAGGTGCATTGATTGATGAACCTCATGATAGGTGAGGTTGAATTGATTGATGAACCTCATGATAGTCAAGGTGCATTAATTGATTGATAAACCTCATGATAGGCGAGGTTGATTTGATTGATGAACCTCATGATAGGCGAGGTTGCATTGATTGATCGATGAACCTCATGATAGGCGAGGTTGCATTGATTGAACGATGAACCTCATGATAGGTGAAGTTGATTTGATTGATGAACCTCATGATAGGCGAAGTGCATTAATTGATGAACCTCATGATAGGAAAGCTTGGATTGATTGATAAGATTGTTGATTTGCGATATGTTATGATCAAAGAAGAATTTTAGAATTCTTCAGGCTAGGGAATGCTTCCTAAAGATGTGGGACATGATTTTGCATCTGGTGCAGGTGGATTTAGATTTAATTGGACGATGTGGTTTGACTTCTCTGATTGATTGATATGACCCAGTATAGGATTGATTAATGTACTAAAACTTGATGATGTACTGATACTTGATGTATACACTTATTCAGTCAAAGATTTTGTGATTTATGCAACTTTGTTGAGGTATCTCTCCATGTTTGGATATCATTGTACATTTTACATTATGAATTTGAGGTTATATGATATGCAACGATGATGATGATTGATCTGTCTATGATTTATGTGATGATGATCATGATGATAATGATGGATGCATTTACTTTCTATTATGTATGTTTTGTGATGTTCTATATGATGATATGATATTTTATGGATGCAAATGATGATGCAATTGATGTGTTATGATTCTATGATGCTTTATGAATGATTTCTATATGATGCATTTAATTTCCATGTTATGATGATGATATGTTATGCATGATGTTGATGATATGGCATGTGATGGATTTGATTTTTTTTACTTTTCTAATGCAAATAAATGATGTAATGAATGAATGAATGTGTATATGGAATTATTGTGTGGTGGTACCTAATTGCATGAGAATTTATGCAATGATGATAGGGTATGATAATGCAATGATGGATGATTCTATATGTTTTATGGATTTGTGCAAATGATGTCTTATGCTATGTGAAACAGATTTGATTATGCAATAATGATATGTGATGAAATGAGATGTTCATATTGATTATGTATGGATGAGATGCAGATGATGTGTGATGTTTTGTAATGATGAATTATGATTATGTGATGCAAATGATTATGCAGATGATTGTGTTCTAGGGTCTTAAGCTTAAATGAGTGAATCTATCCACCTTCCAAGAGTTGTGGGAAGGTTGTCTTCAGTTGATTCTTTGTTAAATTAAGCTTCACAAAACCTGACATATTTCCCAATGCTTTTGGAAATCTAAAGAAACTCACTCATGTAAGCTTAGTGAACCACTTCCCTACTGCCACTATATGAAATGATTTGGATTATGTAAATGAGATGCAATGCATGTCTTTTTGTGTTTTTTGGTGCAAATACTATGATGTGATGCATGTATGGATGAATGATGTTGTAATGTTTTCTACTATATGCAACTAATATGCAACTAAATGAGAATGTTTTCTAATTAATGATAATGCAAGTGATGTGTAACTATATGAAAATGATGTGTTTTTGGAAATTTCAAGTGTACTCAATCTTGTAATGCAAGAGATGACATAATTGTTGTAGCTTTGGAAACCCCATAAATATAGATGCAGACTAACATGGATTCAATCTACTCTAACCATGCAGATCTTGTATGCAAATGTTGTCATTCGTAATAGCCAATTTGTTGTGCTTTTTATCATCATTAGGCCTTTAAAATGTTGAAAGTGAATACAAGCATCAATGGTATATTTAGACCATGATGACTTGAGTACTACTTCCATGGTGTTTGATAGTTCAAGTTAACACGGGCATCTAAATATCATTAAACCAAGATGACCTAAGTATTGCTTGCATAAATAGACAAGAGTTAATTGTTTTCCTATGCAAATTCAGAATGTCATCTGTGATACTTTGTAGCACACGTCTCCTGATAATTTGCATAATAATAATGATCAACTCATAGACAACAGACAAAGAAAAATTACACTCCTTCCTAGCTCCTCTAGTTTGATACATCATCGAGCAGCTCCAGAGATATGATAACAAAAATCAAAGTACAACAATTGAACATTTGTATTTAACGTGATAAACCCATGATTTAGAAAAGCATCATCCTTTTGATTTAATTTTATTTTCAATTTTCTAATGTTTTTGGGATTTTTTCTATTTTTCATTTTTTAGGTGTTTTCTGAGATTTTGACCAAGAACCTAACCTAAAAACCTATCCTAGGGGTTTCAGGGGCTGATCAAATATTAGCCTTGCCTACGTTATATATGCAAAGACTATGTAGTTTGACAATTTTTGACTTTTTTTTACTAACTTTCAACCTATTTTTAATTTTTGATATGATATGGATGTTTGATGCATTTCTGATGATGATTGATGTTCAATGTTGGGTTGCATTTTAATCATTATTTTTTGTTGTGTTGTACTACTTTCGTTTGTCTATTGATTCAAGCCAAAAGTTTATTTTCCCCCAGTGAGTTCAAGATTTTGTCCCCATTCTAGGGTGAGACATGACCGCGATGCCAGGATATGTACATGGTGCTTTCAAAAGATAGGTAGATGGATGGTGAAAGTGAATGGAGAAAGTGAATGGTTGACATGCTCAAATAGATGGAAAAGATAACCTATCACAAATAGCGCATGTTGCCAAGTTTTCACTACTTGTTTTTATTGCACTTTTTTTATTTTATGATTTTTTTTATTTTTTGAACTTTTTTATTTTTATTTGTTTTTGTATTTTTCTCTGTTTCTAATTTTTTTTGTTACCAAGACGCCTGTTTGCTAGGTTTTCATCAAGGCAACCATTTTTTCAAGGCATTTTTTGATGTTTTTGGTATTTTTTATAACCGTTTTCCCAATGCACTTGGATGATTCAAGTGTAGAACTTCTTGAGATGCAGGCTTTTGAGGGGTTCATCAAACAAATCCCCTTCTAGTGTAGACAACTAATATGCTCCAGATCCATAGACTGATATGATGTTCTAATCCTATGTGAATGACCATGCTAGATGAAAGGACCTGATCGGAATGAGGAGTGTGAGTGGAAAGTATGATGGATGAAAGAGGCTATGATAGGATCCCTAATGTGCACCCTATATGGGCCATCAAGCTTTAGGAAAAAAGGAGCTTGTGCAACTAATGAGTTATAGTATGTGAAGGGGTTTCCATCAAAGACACAATGAAATACATCACTAGTGGAGGTGTAATGATATGGCGGGTATGTGAACATGGATGGTTGAAAGGGAATATGTGGTATAAGTGACATGGATGTAGACCGTGAATCAACAAGTTATTTCTTTGATTTTCTTCTTTGATAGATGCCCCCAATGAGTTTTGAGGCAGAGGAATGTTTGGAGATCAACTTTTTCTCACTTTTATTTTTTATTTTGATTTTTGATTTTTCCAATAGCTTTTTATTTTGGCTAGGGGACTTGTTTGGATCTTTCTTCCTTTTTGATTGGTCCAATAGCTTTTTGTATTGGCTAAGGAACTTTGCTTGATCCTTTTTTTCTTTTGATTTGTCCAATAGCTTTGTATTTTTGCTAAGGGACTTCTCTTGATTTTTCTTTATTTGCATGCTTTCTTTTGATTCTGGATTTCCATTTGATAAAGGCATTTTTACCTTTGATTCTTGAATTACCTCCTTTATATTTTCTTCAGGTGATACTTGTTGATCCATGTCTACTAGATGGATGGATGTGGGTGAGATGAATGGAGTGGGAGTGGTGATGCCATTAATGGAGTCTTTGATACCATCCTTTTTGGTACTACTAACATCAACGGAGGCTAGCACATCCTTAGTGACTTGGGAAGATGATTTGATAGAGGGAACATTAGGAGATTCATTCCCTAGCCTAGGGCAAGTGTGATGGAAGGATGATGAGTGGATTTCCTTAGTAGGATCATGGTCAAAAAGTGGGTTATCATAGATATCCCAGCCAAATAGGGGGTTATCATAGGTATCAAAAGCTTGGGTAGAGTCAGATATGGAAAGGGTAGGTGTATCATCAGGATCCAAAAAGGTTTCAATCCCAGCAAGGTCATCTTTTTGCATTTCTTCTATAGTAATCTCAACATTATTGTTAGAAGTCTGACCTTTCTTGACAATAGTAGCAGTGTCATTTATTAGCAACTCATCCTAACAATATTCTCTACATCATAGATCATGAATTTGGACTTTGGGGTTTGATAGTGCAATGACTGGAGTGGATGTTTTGACGGTTTCAGGATCAACATTTATTTGAGGGGGGGATGCTTCACAATTGCTAGGGATGGTGATTTCAACTTTAGGACTTTGATTATGGCCAGACATGAAAGAATTAAGATCTCCTTGTATTATGATTTCAACTCCATCATGGGAAAATTTCAAGCATTGATGGTATGTAGAGGACACTGCTTGCATTTCATGTATCCACAATCTTCCAAGGAGGATATTATAGGTCAAGGGGAGATCAAGGACTTGGCAAGCCACATCCTTCACCACAGGGCCAACTTTGATTGGTAAAGTAACTGATCCCTTAGATGAACGTTCCTTTTCATCATATGCCTTCATGGTAATTTGTTTACTAGAATCTATTGCACTTTATGAATAACCCAATGCATGTATTAAATTTAAAGAGTAGATATTTAGACCAGCTCCTCCATCTATTAAAAAAAAATTTACCAAACATTTATGGACCAAAACCTCAATATGAAGCAAAGCATTATGCGGATGGGTGAGTGATGCATCATAGTTTTCTAAAAATGATAGGAAATGAGGTGCATTCAAATATCCCACTATAGCTTGGGATTGGAAAAATTTTGAATCAACTGGTATAGCGCTTTGTTTATCATTGAATGGATTACCAACAACAGAAATGTTAAGAATGGTAGTATCGTAGACATAGTTTACATTCTTTCCATTGGTGCTTGTTGATGAGGATTCCCCCTTTTCATAGTTTGCCAAAGGGTTCTTAAATGCTCCATGATTACTATTTGTTTGAGGTCCCTCTAGAAATATTGTCTTATTATCAATCAAATCTTGCACTAAATGTTTCAGTTGCATGCAGTCATTTGTCTTATTTCCTTTGTTAAGATGAAAATCACATAAGTGTGCATCATTCCACCAAGAGGGTTTAACTTCTACGTTATACTCTCGTGTCTCTAGTAATGTTATGACGTTTTCATCAAGAAGCTCTTTCAAGGATGATTCCAATGATTTTCATAAAGGTGTGAACCTTCTTCGATTTGAGGATGTCCAATATGATGGTGTTCAAGATTCAACATTACCTTGATTGTTGTTTTGGTTGTTGGGTGGATTGTTGTTATAATTGGTTTTGGTGGTGGATGTTGTTAAGTTGAATACTGGTCTTGTGTTTTGTGTTTCAGCGGAAGCATCGTTCTTACCAACATTATTGTTTCATTGCCAAAATTTTGGTTTGTCATCACTGTCCTAATTGTTGGAGGAATTTAATGAGTTGTTTTCATTGTAAATTTTGATGAATCCTCTCTTAACCAAAGCCTCTTTGATTTTAATTCCACTTTCAATCAACTTTTTGAAGGTAGGTGGACATTGTAATTCCAATCTATAGCTCATCTCGTCATTTAGGTTATCGATGAAGATTTCTATCTTTTCCTTTTCAGGTATAGGATGAGAATATCATGCAAATAACCTTCTCCAATTTTGCAAAAATACAAGGAATGATTCACCCTTCTTTTGTTTCAAGTTACAAAGATCTTTCATGGTGATGTCATATTGGATGTTGTAAGAATATTAGGTGATGAATTTTTTGACTAATTCCTCAAAGGTGTTAATTGGTGGAGTGAGTTTGGAAAACCATTCAATAGATTATCCCCCTAAACTACGTGGAAATAATCACATCAAGTAAGTTTCCTCATAGGAAAATTCAAGACTCATGGTTCTAAATTCCCTTACATGATCAATGGGATCAGTTTTTCCATTGTATTTTTCATACTTGGGAAATTCGCAATGTTTGGGAAAGGGGATAATGTGAATACTTTGATCAAATGGATAAGGAAAAATTTCTTGTAGCAAGTATCATTTTGAGTTTCCTCTTTGTACGCCAAGAATTTGTTGTTGGAGGTTTATCATTTGTTGATTTAGGGCAACCACTTGTTTTGTTTCAAGATTTTTAGGAGGTGCTTTCAATTGATTACCATCAAAGTCATTGGGTAATTTGACACCTTGTTTAGCTAACATGAGTAAGTATTTTTCTCCATTTCTTTCAAAAATCTTCTCTAAGCATTTGTGGAAATTGGGGTCTTGTTCTACATGTTGGATCTCTTCTTCGGTTATTTCTTCCCCTTCAATGTTGTTGAGTCCACAGAAAGGATTCTCTTCAGCCCCTGCCATGGTGTTTTGTGTTTCACTATTTTGAGTTTTATTTTTTTGAGTCTCAATGATTGGAGTTTCAATGGTTGGAGTTTAGATGGTTGGAATTCCAAGATTTGACTCTTCAATGTTTTGATTTTGAAGTCCTTTTTCCTTAAGTTTTTGTTTTTGCAACCTTGTTTGAATGGGCATGCAAGTGTTATACTTTTTCTAAACTTTGATCTTTGTTTGGAATAGTGCCAAGAATTAAAACTAAGTCGAATAGAATGACAAATTCTATTGATAGGACTAAGTTTGATTTGATTGTATATTGTTTGTTTTGTGATGAAAGGATGACAAATCTCGATGATGAACTAGGCTTAGCAATCAAAGACATGATGAGTTTGATGATTTAGGCACTTTGATATGTTTAGATCTAGGTTTAGTTTGGAGAATTCTACTTGTAGAGGTTAGTTTTAACAAGTTTAGACTTCTAAAGTATCTAAGGAATGATCTTGGACTTTGAGAAAGTTTCAAATTTTTGGTTCAAACTGTGAAACCAGAGGTAAATTATGTTCCTAAACGAGGTACTCAAATATTTGGAAAAGTCTTGGATTTTGACAATAGTAAAAGATGTATAATTTGGGATTGTTCTTGCAAGCTCTTTTGTAGAAATTGAATTTCAACCTCTCTAAAGTCGTAAAGTGTTGATAAACGTTTTTTATGTTCTTTTGGACTAAGAGGTTTGTGCTTTGGTTTCCGAATTTTAATCTTTTATGAAATCATTTGGTAACACACATGTTTAGACTCTGTTTTACATAAGGATTGGTTCAACACTGCTGAGTATTCCCAAGATGAGACTGACTATCAAGTAGGAGATGAACCTAGGTCATTGTTTCGTGTTATGCAAAAGGCTCCAAAACAAATACAAAAGGTGCCATAGAATGTACAAAAGGTGCCATAGAATGGGAAAAAGGCACCAAAACAGAGACAAAAGGAGCGAAAGAATGTGCAAAAGGCACCAAAATAGGTGCAGACTAGGTCTTTTTGAAAGTTTCTTGAAAATTTTCTTGATTTTCCTAATTTTCCAATGGGAGACTAGGTTGTTTCACTAAATGCAATTCTGAATCAGGGTTTTCACTTTTGACATGTGATGTTTTTTTTTTTTTTAAACATTTTGATAAAGAAACATCAAGCAATGTACACTCCTAAGGTTGTGAAAGTCTGTATTCTTTTGGATTCCACGTAGGTTTTACCCCAACTACACTTATTCTTAGCAGATGACTAAATGCTTGACCCCACTAGCTCCCCTCCATGACACTCACTTCTCAAGGCAGCCAAGCATCAATACTCATGAATCTCCCATGGAATATTTTTCATCTCTACTAAAAATTTCTAGAATGTGGATGCCTTCGCAATGATCATTGTTGCACCAAAGAATAGATAAAGGTTTTTGGCCAAACTATAACAAGGGTTTTAATGTGGGCATTATGTTCGTGGGGGATAATCCATTCAGCGAGAGACCATTGCTACCCTTCTCGTCAGAACTATCCTCATGATACTGGACTTTGTTCCAGTATCCATATTTATATACCGGTTGGAAGTCAGCTTTAGCGTGTTACTGGTTGGGTCGTTCCCTTGGGTGATTACTTTTTCCCACAAGGCAAGCCCTCTAAGATAACAAAATCAAGTATACCCATAGTTTGATCAATTTTTATTCCATATGAATGAAGAGAGAACACATGCGATATACTCAACTCACACTCGCACACAAAAAGTGAATGGGTCTAGCTTTTTGGTCACCCAATTAAAGCGAGAGCATATGCCTACCATCCATCAAGCACGAAAATACATGGTGTTTATTAACCTTTTAATTAAGCTATGTTACTAACTTAACCAAAAGGAAACAAGTAAATCACTTCTAGCCCTTGCAATATGTCAGTAGTTTGATAAGAATGTATTTGACAATGAATCTGGGAAACCTACAAAACAACAATACTAAGTATTAGCCTTTGAATTTAGTGAAAAATAGGGAAATTGTAAAATATGCCAAAACAGACACAAAAGGTAGCACAAAATGTGCAAAAGGCACCATGGAATGAGCAAAAGGCACAAAAACAAAGACAAAAGGTGCCAAAATAGAGACAAGCGGTGCCAAAATGTTTAAAAGGCACCATAGAATGAGCAAAAGGTGCCATAGAATGAGCAAAAGGTGTCAAAACAAAGATCAAAAGTGCCACAGAATGTGCAAAAGGTGTCAAAATAGGTGCAAAAGTCCCCAAAACAGGTGCAAGAAGCTCCAAAATTCTCACGTCCAAACCTATTAACATAAATTTTCAAGCATGTTAATAATAAATGAGGCAAGGCCCCGTGGTGGGTGTCATTTTGTGTGTGTGTGAAATGTGTAAAGTTAGTATCAACACAAACCTTAATGAAATAATTTATATTAAATACTTGAAGCAAAGAAGCTATTCTAATTTGCAACAAACTAAATCTTTCAAGAACGTCTCATTGTCCTCTATTCTTAAATGATTCCTTTAATCCTTTGGCCCTCAGATTTCTATGTGCACAAAGGCTATTAGAATGACACTTAAGAAACGAGATTAGTATTTAACATGCAAGCTAATTAAATTTCTACATGAAACTAAATGGTAGAAATGATGATGGATATTATGATAAATGATGGATGATTATGATGAATGGAAAAATTGTGGTGGATATTATGGTAGTGATCTGTATGATGCTATATATGATACTCCATATGCTCAAATGTAAACTAAAAATGGACTAATCTAAAATGCAACTATGAAGCAAGATTTAAAGCTAAGATGTAAATGTAAAGCAAAACATGAAGCCAAATGTAACTATAAGACTCCAAAATGCTCCAAAGCTCCAACGATAAACCTACATAATAACTCTATTCAAAATGTGGATCCCAAATACAGTGCCCAAGGGTTGTATTTATCGCCTTTTCCAAACATATGGTGAGGTGGCAGTAATCAATGGTCCAGATTCGAACAAGAAGAATGGATGGTAAAGATGAAGATAATCAAGATGTTGTCCCCTTGACAAAATACAACATGCCATTTGGATGGAATCTCTTGACCAATGGGCAACATGCCATTTGGATGGAAAATTCAAGTGTGGGAAGAGAAGACCATGTGCTTCCAAAATTGGTGGAAGTGTGTGAGGAATAAGTCATGTGCTCCAAAATTGGTGGAAGTGTGTGAGGAATGAGCCATTTGCTTTTTAAAATGAGTTGAAGATAATTCTGATTAAAAATTAGAGTTATTTAATTTCATGTGACCTTGGTGAGGTGGCACAAAAAGTTGTAGACATGTGCTCAAATTCCTAGTCGAGATTAGTGATGATTAATTAAATAAAACAAGCTTATGAAAATTTGTTTAGTTAATTAATTGAGAAAAATATGTTTTATATTAAGAGAACTTAGAAAATGAACAATATAAATAAATTGAGAATTTATTTATACGTAGTTGAAATATTAATTAAATAGCTAGTATATAATTAATTAAAGGTGATGACTAATTTTAGGTGTATACATTCTACTTCAAATGTGGATGCAAAATACAATGCCCAATGGTTGTATTTATATCCTTTTCCAAGAATATAGTGAAGTGGAAATAATCAACGGTCCAGATTTGAACAAGAAGAATGGATGGTGAAGGTGAAGAGAATCAAGATGTTGTCCCCTTGACCAAAGACAACATTCCATTTGGATGGAAGAATCTCTTGGCCAATGGGAAACATGTCATTTGGATGGAAGATTCAAGTGTGGGAAGAGAAGACCATGTGCTTCCAAAATTGGTGGAAGTGTGTGAGGAATGAGCCATGCACTTTTTAAAATGAGTTGAAGATAATTCTAATTAAAAATTAGTTATTTAATTTCATGTGACCTTGGTGAGGTGGCACAAAAAGTTGTAGACATGTGCTCAAATTCCTAATCAAGATTAGTGATGATTAATTAAATAAAACAAGCTTATGAAAATTTGTTTATTTAATTAATTTAGAAGAATATGTTTTAGATTTGGAGAATTTAGAAAATGAACAATATAAATAAATTGAGAATTTATTTATACGTAGTTGAAATATTAATTAAATAGCTAGTATTTAATCAATTAAAGGTGATGACCAATTTTAGGTGTATACAGGGACCATTTGGGACCCGATAGGCTGGTGGATTGTGATGTCGTGGAGGATAGATGGCAAGTGGGCCGATGCGCTTGAAGGTTGACTCGGTGGCTCTTGGTGAACCCTAAGTTTGACGATGGAAATTTGTTTGAGTTCCTATTCGATGACCACCTTTGATGATGGCGTATGGCTCAAGGTGAAACCCTAAAGCGGTGTAGTAGTTGAATAGTCCATTAGAGGAGAAAGAGACTTTCTCTGGTGAATCTCTAAATATTTGGTTGATTGTGGTAGCTCTTACAGAGTGGAGGTCGACCCTAGTCAAGCCATAGTGTAGGCAAAAAGTTCAGATGCAGTGAAGGCTGAGGGAAACTCTCTTGGAGCTCGAAGCTTAGAGTAGAGAGTGGCGGCAACTATGAGCAATGGTAACTAAAAGGCGTGGAGGCTAGATGTTAGGCTGAAAGGCTGGGTGCTAGTTGATGTTACCAAGTAGAGAGCAAGATGATGCATAGAGGCTAAGAGGCTATGTGGAGGTCGAGTGGCTAGGTGTCGAACAAGCCGAGGAGGCCAAGATGTTGGATGTGGGCCGAGAGGCCGAGATGCTAGGCATGATGTGGTTGAGAACCTGGGTGTATGTTGAGAGGTTGTGATGTCATGGGAGAGGAAAATCTTGCAAAAGGTGAAGGCTAAGTGACTGTGTGATGGAGAGGCCGAGAGGCTGATGGTTGAGTCATGTAGCTTTGTAGCCATGAGATGTCTCCTGCTAAGAGAGATGGTCATGAGGGGGTTATGCTGTCGGATTTTTCTCTAGAATGAAACAAGATGTAAACTTTGTAAAGGTCATGAGCCTAATATTGTATTGTAACTATATTTTTTTGTTGAATAATACAATGGTGATCTGGGCTTTTGGAGCGTGGGGTTTTTTACCTAAAAGGGTTTTCCCCACGTATATCTATGTGTTTATGTCTTTTGTTTCATCTTTGATGGTTGTTAATTCTACGTGTTTGAATCTATTAATGGTGTTGTTGAAATTGATTTGCATGAGTTTCTGTATAAGGGTCAATGTGGGAAATGAGTTGTGTTTGTTTCTGCTTTGTGGCATAGTGGTCTATGTCTTTGAGGCAATTTGATGAAAATAAAATTATTGAAGGAATTGTTGTTCTTAGATATTTCTATCTAAGATGACCCTTTGTGATTTTCTAAATACATACTCCTATTCTCACAAGGTCCACAAGACAACAAAATCTAGTCGACAAGTATATCCCACTAGATTTTTGTGGTATATTTTCTTTATTTGAAATTTAAAGTGAACCTAGATCTTTTAGGGAGGCTCTTTCTTCAAAGGAAAGTGTTTTAGTGAGTATTGCTTATAGGCCATGCAAAAGGAGATGATGGCTTTGGATAATTGTAACACCTAGGATCTTGTTAGTTTTCACAAAGGAAGAAATCCCATTAGATGTAAAGGGGTATTTAAAAAGAAATCTGGAGAAATGGCCAATTGGAGTGGTACAAGGCTATATTAGTGGCTAAGGGCTAAGGGCTACTCCCAGAGAAAGGGAGTTGATTTTGGTGAAATTTTCTCTCATGTCTTGGCTACATTAACTTTTATTAGATTCTTATTATTTGTTGTAACTGCTTATAATTTTGAGATAGAGAAAATAGATGTTAAATCTATTTTCTTTCATGGGGGTCTGGAGGAAGAGATTTATATACGATAGCCTAACAACTTTATTGTGAAGGGAAATGAAAAGATTGGTTTGCACGTTAAAGAGATCTTTGTGTGGTTTGAAACAATCACCTGGGATGTGGTATCAAATTTTTGATGCTTGTACATTAAAGTTGGGTTTTCTTAGGAGTGAAGAGAATCACTCTATGTACATTAAGGTTATTGATGCTTAGATCCTAATTATTATCTTATATGTTGATAATATGTTGTTTACTGGTAACAACAAGGTGATGATTGGTGAGCTCAAGAAATAATTTTCTGGAACATTTGATATGGACATGGGGGCTGCAAAATACATTATTGGGATAGAAATGAACAGGGATCAAATTCACAAAAAAAATTGGTTAACTAAGAGTATGTATGTGTATACCATTTGGCAAAGGTTTACTATGCATAATTGTAATCCAAAATTTTTAGTCCATTTCCAATTCGTACTAAGTTGAGCTTAGATATGTGTCCTAATGCTGATGATGATTTTGAGGATATGTTCAAGGTTTTTTTATGCTTTTTTTGTTGGCAATTTGATGTATGCAATGGTTTGCACTAGACCAGATATAGCCAAAGTCGTGGGAGTTCTACGCTAGTTTATCTCTTACCTGGGTAAAGAGCATTGGACTTTTGTTAAGAGGGTATTTAGATATTTGTGAGGTAATTATAATTACTAATTGATTTATCATGGTACTAATAATTTGGTCAAGTCATTGGACATACAAGGATTTGTTAATGTAGATTGGGAAGGTGACTGGGATAGTTGAAGGTCCACTAGTGGGTATGTGTTTACTCTGTTTGGAGGAGCAATGAGTTGGATGAGTAAAAGGTAGGCTATAGTTGATTTATCCACCACAGAAGCATACTATATGGTTGCTACTCATGTCTCTAAGGAGGAAATTTGGTTACAAAGGTGTTGTATGTAGGTATTGGTTTTGATTGCAAAATTATTCAGATTAATTGTGATATTCAAAGTGTAATTCATTTAGCTAAGAATCTAATGTATCATGCATGAACTAAAAATGTGGATATTTAGTATCATTTTGTTCGTGAATTAATTTCTAATGGTCATATTTAACTAAAGAATATTGACACAAAGGAGAATGTTGTAAATGTTATTACCAAACCTGTGAGCAAAGAGAAATTTACTTGGTGTAGAATGGACATGGGCCTTGTTACTTGTGCTTAGTTTTTTTATGTTTTCCTACAGGTGTATTTATAATGTATGATGTCAAGTGGTAGAATATTGAAATAAAAGTGTCATCAACCTTGTAAATATCATGTGGTGTTAGAAAATGTACTTCTTTACATTTTCACACTATGTTTGGGTCCCTTAATAAATTGGACTTAATTGTGCCTTAATAAGCCCTATTTTACATATACAAGCCTAATAAATTACATTTTTGAAGGGGAAACCTGACAACAATTAATGCCAACACATAAATAATTACCTTGAGAAATGTGTGTTCTAGTAATAGGGACCTGGTACCCATTCGCGCATGGGCGAATGGGTCCTCCCTAAGCCTCTGAACCCATTTTTAAAACATGTTTTTGGTGGTATTTTTATAATCCAAAATTCAAATTTCAATATCAACTTGTAATGTTTAATTTTCAAGAAATTAAGAAAAAATGCCTACAAATACAAGGTTATTTTATCAAATCAACATTAGATATTTGAGAGATCAATCCTAAGATAAAATATTATTGTTAAGAGAATGCAAGGGTAGATTTATCAGTCATCTACAACAATAATCAAGATCTCAAGCATCATGTTAAATTCTTTTACAATCATGCATGTTTTTGGAGCTAACATTATGATGTAGGTTTCAAGTATTCAAGTATCTATTCAATTCATCAAGGAAACATCCAATTCAAGACATTTCATGCAATTTTTAGTCCTTCAAGGATCTCCATTCAAAGGTTTATTCAAGGGTTCGGTGAGTTTCAACATAGAAATTGTTCATTTATCATTCATTTCATGTTTCATTGTTTCATTTCAAGGTTTAATTACCAAAATGAGGTTTGACCAAGGAAAACCACCGTACACCAAAAAAAAAACAAAAAAAATCCCCTCTTGTGTATGTGCAAGTTCATAAGTTGAAGAAAAGTTGAAGATCTCAAAAGAGCAATTTTGTAAAGTTTGTTGTCACCTTTATTGGCAAGCCACATAAACTCATATCTTGAATTTATTTTTGACTTTTTTATAGTGGGATATGGGGGAATCAAGAGTGCAAACACAGGGCCGAAGGACTGTAAAATCATATTTTAAACCTTTGCACAAGGTGAATGAGTCCCATGAAGCCTTCAGAAACTACATTTTGGTGATAGGTACACATCATTCTACCATTTCCCAATCTACCAGAACTTTGTTGTTTCTATCTATTGTAGAGTAGTAAAATGCATACCCTTGTATTTTCACACTTGTTCAGGTCTGCCTTGCTTTATTTATGCTTTTTTATGGCTTAATTGGTCCTATTTTGCATCCATAAGCCTAATACACTATATATTTTTATGGTAAATCCTGACAAACATCAAAAGATAAATGATCATTTAATGATTATGCCTATGTGTTCCTAATTTATGGAGTGGGACTAAAATGCCACCTAGAGCATGTTTTTCCTCCATGGGTCTTGGGACACTAATTTTGAATGTACTTGAAAAGGTCTCTTTTTGGAGTCTATGCCTTGATATTTGAGCCTTGGTACTAAAATTCCACCTAGGACATCTTAGTCATCCTTGGCTTATTTTTGGGATTCAATTTCAAATCTTGGCAAGATTTGGCCTCCTTTAACTAATGACTTCACATGTCAGCTTGTTGTGGTGTAATTTTAGGATATTAAGCATGTATAAGTATAAATACAAGGTCCCCTCCCTCATTTTCTCACTACAAGATAACAAGCATCCAAGTCTTTTGTGAGAGCATTTTCAAATTTTAGTTCATTTACTTAGTATTTTCCCAGGCATCCAAAACCTTTTACTTTTACTCAATGAAGAATTTTTAATTCTCTTTACTAGCTATAGAAAACATCATTCTCGGTCCCCTTCATTTTAACTTACACTTTATTTAAAATAGGCACGATCCCACCATTCCTCAAAACACATTGCAGGTTGTGAATGAAATGAGAAAACGAGAAATAGAATAGTGATGAGCAATTAAAAATGAAGCATCACATATTGCTAATAAAGTGGGAAAATGGAGATAGCAATTAGAAATAACTAATGGATAGAACAAAGCATTGCCAATCGCCAATAGAATGCAAGAATGGAAAATCAAACTAGCAATGGGTGAGACTAGAAGTGCAACGTCGCACCTCGCCAATGCACAAAGAAGACAAAGACTCCAATTAGCGAAGCATGATATCACCACGTTCTGCAGTTTCTTCAGAGACTTTGACAACATCAAACAATGTTTATAGTATTCATCATGCCATCCTAACTTTCTTCTCCCTGAAACCTTGGATACACATGCATTCCATAATTGGTTGGCCAAATACAGAGAAAACTCATCTGAATCACATCTTCACAAATATTCAGGAATTACAATGTATTCAAGCCACCAAGAGAATTAGGGTTTCATAAAAATAGAATTTCCTCAAAAAAAATTGATACATTTTCACTACAAGTGCAATCCTGCTCCCATGTGCAAAGTAATATACATTGGATTTCCCATATAATAGGCATTGAAACAAAAATGAATCCCCAACCTATTGCTTATATTCAAGTATAAACATTTGAATGAGCCTCAATCATGGGGTGAGACGTAGGTTTATATTACTATATAGCTATGTCAATGAGCCTCATACCAAACCCCACATTGAGTTTGTGCCCACATTCACCCTCTACCACAGATTGCATGTGCATGGGCTTCTATCAAAGATTTCTCCCAAGCCATTACGACCTCATTTCCTTTTGTAGTAAAAAATGATTTTATATTTTCTGCACCATATAATTATTAAGCCATCTCAAGATGTCCCACATTCTTCGAATCCTTCCATTCATTTCAAAAAATGTAAAATAACCCTAGTTTCATGTAAATACACCTCCACAACAACCAGTGTAAAAAATTTTCTTTTTCAACATCATAATCACTCCATTCAGCTATCATAGTATTGACCCACTTGCCACACAAGGTTGTATTTGAAATTTTGAATTTGTAAGCCTTTAAACTACAGTGCCATTTCCTAATGAGTTCAATCTTAATACAAATGTCTCCAGAACTTGAAAACTATGTAAGGATTTCCTCTTGCAAGATCACATCGCTCCCTCAGTTTGATGGCACCCTCATTCTTTGGATTCATTCTCTCACTATGTAGAGTTCTAATTTATTTTCACTTGAATTTTCCTTGAATATTTTCAATGTTGGGTTTCGATTCATTCAATCACCATTAGCATTTATTGATACAACTTTTTCATCCATCCTTTATTCTTTCACTCCATCACACCCCCACCAATCAAGCACACAATTACTTGTGAGGGCTCCTCAATGTTACCATTGTCACTAAGGAAGGTAACCCTTGTTTATTTCTAACCATTTCCCTTCTGTTTGATCCCTCCCCTTATGGAAAAAGGTTGATCCATGCAAACCGATTCTATTTTTCAAGTAAAAAACAAGCATAGGAATTCTTCATATCTTATTTTCTATGAGAAAGTTTAAATGTAATGTTTCTTCTATTTGGAGCATATTCCCTTCGATGCTAACTACATCTCCATGGTTGGTAAGGTTGCTAGATACAAAATAATTGTGCTCCAGTATCAAGCTCTTGAGTTCTTCAACAAGTTGTTTGACAGGAAGCATGGCATTAGCAATTCTAAAGGATATTTTTGTATATTTTCTCCCATGGATCATAGATTTTATCACAAATATTTTTTAAGTCATGTTCCAAGCATTCCTCATTTGCGCAATCTCATCACATTGTGTTCTCTTATTGTTGTTCCCTTCCATATTCACAAACAATTTATTATCCCTAAGCTTACAGATTCCTTCCACTGCATTTACAACTCTTGAAGGAAATGATAGTGGTATTCCCATCCATATGCTTGAACTCAAAACAATGTACTCAAAATGACTGCAACATTGCATGTCTACCCCTTCTTATTCAAAGTATATCCTATTAAACTTCCTCAAATTGTGTGATGCATGTCGGGTCCCCTTATGGGTCCGACCTTTTTTTTTTTTTCAAACAAGTTTTTACCTTGAATTGATTTGAGGGTGCTTCTATATGCATCCAGTATAAAAATTTTGAAGTGGGCAACCATCTGAATCCATTTTCAAGCACCTTGCATAGTAGTCAAAACAAGTCATGTGGCCTTTGGATTTCCCTAGGAAACTAGTCAAACAATCTCCTGAAGTCATGAAAATGCATAGGCATGTAGACATTTGACCCAAGAATTAAATGAAACAAACAACTCAACAAAAGAGATCATGGGGTGCAAGATATTAAATTCCAAAGTGGCTTACTCAAACATTTCTGCAATTTCACCTGTTAGAAACCAATTCATGCACACCAAGTCACCTCCTTGAAAAATTATCAAATCACCTCTTGGGAAGCTACTTCTAGAGACATTAGATCATTGAGGTTCATTGAGTATTTGTGAAAGAGGGATTTCCTCCAATAATTATCCTTCACAAGATATTAGGGGTCAAAGTTGACCACCTTGAAAAGTTCAGAAAATGCAGATATAAAAATAGAGCAAACCGCATTTGCTTTTGATCTCAAAAAATATCAAATTTGATCATGAGGCTCTAAAACCATACCAGAGAACATATGAATGTGAGGGGAATGTAGAACACCAATCCATTTGTCATGATGATCATCTAACTTTGAAATATCAGTCTTAACAGGAGGCCACTTCGTAGGACAGAGTTTGAAAACAACAAAGCAATCCCAAAACCCTCTAGCATTTCTTTTCAAAACCTTATCAAAACTCATCACGGGAAGCTGAAATTGAGGATTTGGCATGAAAGCAAATGGGCCCCGAATTATGACCCTCTAAATTAGGTCGCTATGGCAGATTTTTTAGGTGAGTTTCTGAGTGTGCAAATCAACTCTTTTCATCATGGGCACTCAAAATTTGAAAATTTTCAACGTTCTATCAGTACACAATATTTTATGCTTACAATTGCACTTCAAATGAAAGAAATGGAAATAACAACTCTACAAACTATAACAAGAAACTGAAAGGAGCAAATAGAAGCATAAAAAAGCAATTTGAAACTCTAAAAACTAGAAAGTCAAAGTCAATAGGGACTAAGATGCCAGTAAGGGCATCTTAGTTCTATTGATGAAATCTTGAGGTTTCAGAAACTGGAACATGAAGCAAACAACACAGACAAGGTTGTGAGTGAAAGTCCCATAGAGGGACTAAGACACTAGTAAGGGCATTTTCATCCCAATAAAGGTTTGTTTTAGAAAAATAGCTAAATCTAGATTGTTTATAGTGTTCCCAAGTTTCCTATTTAGGGACCTGATGTTTAGAAATAGAAAAGTGTGCAAATGAATGCAAGAAAAAGTGACTAATGACAAGGAATTGGATGCAAAGTTGAATGAATTTTTTTTTCAATTTTGAATTTAATAACAATGTTACTAAATGCAATTAGGATGATTAACAATATACTCTTCAATTTTTCAATGAGATAAATTATGCAAGAAAGCAAAAATGCAACCTATATGCACTTTCACTAATGCAAATGTGAGAAACTCTAGTTGCACTTTCGCTAATGCAAGATGAAATGCAAGAATGAATGCAACTAGATCTAGGACCTTAATGAACTCCAAATCTGAAAAAATGAATATTCTAGAATGTCAGGTTTACAAAACTGAACAATGGGGAAATGGGGATTCTTTATAACCTAGGTCATAGAACACCTCACTTCTCCAATTTTCATTCAAATATTCCCTAAGATCCCAAATTGGATTGGCTA
This sequence comes from Sequoia sempervirens, assembly GCA_007258455.2. NCBI lineage: Eukaryota > Viridiplantae > Streptophyta > Pinopsida > Cupressales > Cupressaceae > Sequoia > Sequoia sempervirens. The sequence continues at coordinate 44,201 of VDFB02265243.1, forward strand.
TCAACCCAAAGGTGTGTCAATTCTCAACAAGGAATACCTAGGAGGGGGTTCTTTATGCTTTGAGGGGTTCACCGCCAAGCAAAAGCTTGGAAAAGACAATCTAAAATTTAGCTCACAAAACCTAGCAATGCAAGCCAAATAATGAGTGCAAATGATGAAATTAAGTAATAACAAGTTAATATGTGTGTGTTTGGGAAGTATAGAAATGTGATGAGGATTCTAGAAATGCAAAAATGCCATCAAAATATGTCAAGGAGGACTAAGATGCCCTTACTGTTGCCCTAGTCCCATTGCTATTTTTTGGGGGAGATGTGGAATCTTCAGATGTCAAAACATAATCTGAAAGAATCTCTAAAAAATTCCACTTGGAGGACTAAGATGCTCTTATTTTCAACATAGTCCCATCTTGAATTTTTGAAATCTCTTAATGTGATCCTAAGGCTCAATGTTTGCACTTCCTTCTTCTCTCATCTCAAGTTATGAAACTTCTAGATTTGGCTTATAGGTGAGTTTCCATGAAGATGACAACTTTACAATGCAAATTTGCAAATTTTCACTACAAATGATCTTCAAATCTTTTGCCTACATCTACAAACAAAAACATACAAGAGAGGAAAAACTTTTTGATTGTTAGTAAATGGGGTTTTTTCTTGGTCAAACCCCTTGTTTGTAATTAAACCTTGGAATTAAATAGAAATAAAGGAGGGAAATGATGAATGAACAAAGTGCTATGTTGCAACTCACCAAACCCTTGTTATGAAAAATGTAAACTTGTGTGAGATGGTTAGCTTGAATCTAGATCTTGAAATGCTTGAATGCTTGATAGATCTTGACTTGAATTGCTTGCTTGAATCAAAAACCTACATCACAAATTTTAGCTCAAAAACACACATGATGCAAGAATATCTTTGATATGTTGCTTAAATCTTGATGATGGCTCCAAATTCTTGATGAATTGCTCTTGAAAACTCTTGTGAACTCAATTATACTGTTAGGAATGCTCTCACACAAGTCTTATATAAAAATGAATGAAACAAACCTTGTATTTATACTTATCCATGCTTAATATCTCAAAATTACACCACATCAAGTTGACATAAGAATTCATTAATTAAAGGAGGCTAAATCCTACAAATATTTGAAATTTAGTCCCAAAAAATACCTAAGGGGGACTATGAAACTCAAGCCACAGACTCCAAAAAGGGGCCAAATTCAGGTTCCTTTGAAATCAGGGTCTCAAGACCTTTGGTGGACAAAGACACCCTAGGTGGTGTCTTAGTCCCGACCCAAAAATTAGGGAAACACAGCCAAAATCATTAAATTATCTTTTCCCTTTTGATGTTTGTCAGGATTAGCTATAAAAAGATATAATTTATTGGGCTTGTGGATGCAAGATAGGACCAATTAAGACATAAATAAAGATAAACAAAGCAAGGTGGGCCCAAACAAGTGTGAAAATGCAAAGGTATTCATTTTCCTACACTACAATAATAAATTTAAACTGTTAATTATTAGGTTTTAGATCTAATGGTGGATATTTTGTTGTCATGTCTTTCCCTAGAATGTAAGTCTATTGTATTATGGTTGTTGTAGTAGAGAGAGAGAGATTGTGATGTATTCTAAGAGTCTAATAAAAGTCATGTTGTCTCTTGATCCCTGAGTTGTGATACTCCTATGAGAAGTTTTCTCTACAAGTATATTGTAATCTTTGTGATTTATTGAATAATATATTGGGTGACTTTTGGAGTGTGGGGGTTTTCTCCCAAAAGGGTTTTCCCCACATAAATCACTATGTCATGGTATGCATGATATTTGTGTTTATTTATATTTAAGTTTCTATAACTATTAAATATTTGTAAAAGTTTGGCATTAATCTCCTCTCAAGATTAGTGTAGGAAGTTGTTCTGCTATCTTAGCTACCTTACAAGCGGTGTCAGAGCTTGTTCACCTTTGGATTTAGTTGTGTTTTTTTGAGTTCTTTTTAACTAATCTAGATTTGAGTGGGAGCTTGTGTAGAAGATACTTTGTGATCTTGTTACAAGAATTTTCAGATGGAAAATTCATTAGGGAGAATAGAGGTGGAAAATTTTTCTCAAAAATAATTTTGAGATGTGGAAGCTAAAGATGGAGGATTTGTTGATAGATCAAGATTTGCGGGATGTTGTTGATGAGAATGTTTTAAGGCTTGCAAATCCTACTCAAGCTGCTCAATATGATGTTATGGACTGTAAAGCCAAGGGTCTAATCAGATTATGTTTGGTAGAATCTATTTTAATTAATTTCCATGAGGAGACCTCTACACAAAATATGGAAGAAGCTTGGTGAGATGTATCAAGCCAAATCTTTAGTGAACAAGATTTTCTTGAAGAAAAAGTTGTATTCCTTGAGAATGGAAGAGGGTGGAAGAATCACAAACCACCTGGAAGTATTTAGTATGTTGGTGGCTCAATTGGAATCTATTGTTTTTAAAATGGATGAGGAGGAGAAATACCCCATCTTGCTTTGTTCTTTGTCAGATTCATGGGATTCTCTTGTTATGGCTATTGGGTTACTTCTATTATTTTGAAGAATGAAGAAGTGGTGGGTTCTTTTATTTCTGAAGAGATGAGGAGGAAGGAATCAATCATTGCCAAGGAGACCTTAAATGTTTGTGGAAGACCTAAGAAAAAAGGCAAGAATAATGAGAAGCATGACAAATCCAAGTCTAGGGGGAGATCTAAATCTCCTAGAAAGTCCAAAGTTATTTGTTGGAACTACTAGTAAGCCTGGACATGTTCGTAAGGAATGCAAAGAAGAAAAAAAGAAGAAAAAGAAATTTGATTCTAATTCCACATTCGACAAGGAAGATGGCAACACATTCTTTGCAGCTTTGGCAACTCATGCAGATAATGATGCATAGTTAATTGACTCAGGTGCATATTTCCATATGACCTTTAATAGAGATTGGTTTTGTGAATATGAAGAATTTGATGGAGGTAAGGTGTACTTGGGTGATGATTCTCATTTAAACATTGTTGGCCATGGTAAAGTTAAAATCAAGTTTCTTGATGGTAGAACAAAAAGGATTAATGGTGTGTTGCATATCCCTGGATTAGCACGAAAATTGTTATCTATGAGCAAACTAATAGATGTAGGTGTGCAAGTAGTATTTTATGATGTAGGATGCAATATGGTTAGAGGTTTTATGGTGATTGTTAGAGGTGTTAGATATGGCACATTTTATAAGCTTGATTCTTGCACTATTGAGTGCAATAGTACTTATGTGAAAAGCAAGTCTATGGAAGAAGTGAGGGTTTTGTCGTTAGTAGATGGTCATGGCTTTTGGGTACCCAAGGGTGCTCTTTCTTCTGAAACAAAGTTACCTACAAAGAAAACTATGTTTTGGAATTAGAGACTTGGCCACATTGGAGAAAAGCGTCTAAGAACCTTGAAAATAAAAACATTTTTAAAGGTTTGTTTAATTGTAATCTTGAATTCAATTTTGGCGAGCATTGCATTTATGGAAAACAAAACTACATTCAATTTTACTTGAGTTCTCATAAATCTTATGGTGTATTGTATCTTATTCATTCTAATGTGTTTGGCCCTATAGATGTTCCTTCGATTGGTAAATCCACATATTATGTTTCACTTATTGATGATTAGAGTAGGACATGGGTATATTTTCTAAAGATTAAATATGAATTTTTTATTTGATTTAAAGAATTTAAAGCAATGGTTGAGTTGTATACTGTAAAGAAAATAAAATTTTTGAGGATTGATTATGGTGGTAAATTTTTTTCTAATGATTTTGATATAGCTTTTGTAAAGATTGTGGTATTCATAAACAAAAGACAACTATGTATTCTCCACAATAGAATGGAGTTGTAGAAGGAATGAACATGAAATTAATGGAGAAGACTAGGAGTATGTTGAGTGATGTTGGCCTAAAACAAAGGTGTTTGGTTGAAGTTGTTGCCACTGCTTGTTACCTAATTAACAAGTCTCCTACATCAGCTCTTGTTGATAATATGCCTATAGAGGCATGTTCAGGTCGCAAGCCTTCATTAATACATTTTAGAGTTTTTGGTCGTGAGGCACATGCACATGTGCCAAAAGAGAAGTGAACAAAGTTGGAGGAAAAGGTTGTGAGATGTATTTTCATTGAATATAGTTATGGTGTGAAAGGATACAAGCTTTTGGATACTATTGCATAAAAGGTAATATATAGTAGAAGTGTTATTTTTAGAGAAACTAAGCCTTCTTCTACTACATTGTAGCTAGAACAAAGTAAATAGGAAGATGTGATTAATTTCCTTCTACACCTGAGAAAGTCAAATCAAGGCCCAAGGATAGACAAGGAGTTAAGGAGAGCTCATCTAGCTCTGGGTCTTTAAAAGAAGAGGAAGAACCTCCGACTCAACTTGTTCGTAGGTCTACAAGGAATAGAGAACCACCTGAAAGGTATACACCTAATGATTGGAGATGTATTTTTGCTTTGAATACTAACATGGAAGAACCCAAGTCTATAGAAGAGGCATTAGGTATGAATGATGCAGAATCTTGGAAGATTGTTATGGATGAATAAGTGGAATCTTTGAAAAATAATGATACATGGGATCGTGTACCATTGTCTGAAGGATGAAAACTTGTTGATTGCAAATGGGTGTTAAAAAAAATATTGGTTCAAGGTATGTGTAGGATCATCATGGAAAAGATAGGCCCTTAAGTGGCAAAAAAAATAGAAAAATCAAAATTAGGCAGCTTGATGTAAAAATTTGAATAAGTTATCTATATTATTTCAAAAATATGTAATAATAGAATCTGTAGAAAATTGAATGTAGTTTTTAAACTACTAAGTTTATTTAAAAATAATAATAATCCATTTGGTGAAAATTTGAAATTTCAATGCAATAGTACTTAAATTTCAAGAAAAAAATAAGTAGGTGTCTATTTGACCACCCTAACCACAATAAAATGATAATATTTTTTATAAGATTTTAGATATAAATCTGGGACTCATGTCAGGATGTGATGCATATTTTTGTAATTTTTCCAAATAAATAGAAATTATTTTATGTAACACCTTAACTTGGTCAAAACTTCATGAAATTCAATTTCATAGTATGCTAGATGTGATGCATGTCTCAGATTCAAAAAATGAAAACATATGGTTTTCAATCAGTAATTACTTTAGTCGTAAATTCAAAGTAAAACATAATTTATATTGGTGGAAATTTGAGAATCTCTTTTAAAAACCCTTTTCATTTCATCAATTTTGAGTTAAAAAAAAGTCGCTAGCCACATAAACTACACATACCCATCATATCCCCACTTTTTGGCCCATCATGATCCTATAGTACATAGCCTTCAAATGGATGTGTTGAGAAGTACAAACCAAGGTTGGTTGTGAAAGGTTACTCTCAAGTTAAGGGTGTTGATTATGGTGAGATATTGTCTCCTGTTGCAAAAATTACATCCATTAGATTTTTGTTTGCTATTGCTATTGCCTATGATTTAGAGGATGAACAAATGGATGTGAAACCTACTTTCCTTCATGGTGATTTGGAGGAGGATATTTATATGATACAACAAGAGCACTACGTGGTGAAAGGTAAAAGTAAGTTGGTTTGCAAATTGAAGAAATTTTTGTATGGCTTAAAACAAAGTCCTAAGATGTGGTACCATAAATTTGATGCATATGAATTGAGTTTGGTACTTGAGTGTCCTCAATCAAATCATTGTGTTTATTATAAAACTGATAGTGATCATTTCCTGTTTATTGTATTATATGTTGATGATATGTTTTTTATGAGCAAAGGAAAGGTATGATTTCAAAACTAAAATCTCAACTTGCTACTAAATTTGAAATGAAAGACCTTGGTGCAGTTAGACACATTCTTTGGATGGAAATTAAAAGTGATAAGAGTGAACAGAAAGTTATGGCTTGGCCAAAGTAAGTATGCCAATTCAATTTTATAGAGATTTAACATACAGGATTGTAAACCATTGTGTATTCCTATTTTAGTTGGAACAAAGTTATCAATTTCAAATTGTACATCTCCATCAAAGATGGAAGACATGAGAAGAGTGCCTTACCAAAGTGTAGTTGGAAGTTTCATGTATGTTATGATTTGTACTAGACTAGACATTGTGTAAGAAGTGGGAGTTCTTTCTAGATATATGTCTAATCCTAGTAGAGTCCATTGGGATGCAATTACAAGGGTCTTTAGATATTTGTATGGTACTTCAAATTCTTTTTGTGTTATCATAGTAATATGACTGAAGATGATATTTCCCTTGATATTCATGGTTATGTGGATTCAGACTGGGCAGGGGATATTGATAGCAGAGGATCCACCGGTGCTTATGTGTTTACATTATTTGGTGGTACAATCAATTGGATGAGCAAGTGACACGTTGTGCTTTCTTTGTCCACTAGTAAAGTAGAGTATATGGAAACTACTCATACTTCTAAGGAAGCCATTTGGCTTAACAGAATATGTTTATATATTGGAATAAAACAAGGTATAGTGACAATTTATTGCAACAGTTAGAGTGCAATATGTATAGCCAAGAACCTGACATTTCATGCTAGGACCAAGCACATTGATGTACAGTATCATTTTGTTTGAGATATGGTTGAATATGGCATGGTGAAGTTGGTTAAGGTAGAGACTTTCATGAATGTTGTTGATTCTTTAACTAAGCCTATAAGCACAGAGAAGTTCAAATCGTGTTAAGAGATTATGGGCCTTTTAGCCCCTAGCAATTAAGATACAATGTTTAATCCCTCTTGTTGCTCTTGCAAGGTGTTCGACAAGTGGGAGATTTGTTGGGAAATTGTGTCTCAACCTTGCAATTATATAAACATTATTATTGATAGGTGTAATATACAATGGCAACAAGAGGGGAGAGTGGGATAAATGTAAACAATTTTTTGTTTACTTTTTCTGGAAACTACTAAAATGGAAGACATACATCAGACAAATGATACATTGTAAATATAGACCATTAATTATTAGGTTTTAGATCTAATGGTGGATATTTTTTTGGCCCGTCTTTCCCTAGAATGTGACTATTTTATGAGGGCATTCTATTACAGTTGCGGTAGAGAGAGAGAGACATTGATGTATTTTGAGAGTCTAATAGTAGTCATGTTGTCTCTTAATCTCTGAGTGGTGATACTCCTGTGAAAATATTACTCTACAAGTATATTATAATTTTTGTGATTTATGAAATAATATATTGGGTGGATTTTTGAGTGTGGGGTTTTTCTCCCTAAAGGGTTTTCCTCATGTAAATCATTGTGTCATGGTGTGCATTATATTTTTCTTTATTTGTGTTTAAGTTTTTGTAACTATTAAAGATCTATAAAAATTTTGCATTATTCTCTTTTCAAGATTAGTGTAGGAAGTTGTTTTGCTACCTTAGCTTCCTTACAATTTTGGGGGCAACCCCTTTTCACGACGTAGCTTTATTTGGAAACATATGACTTGTCATAAGGCTTTCCGAATAATCTCTCATACTCTCAACAATGGTGTTAGCAACCACTTTAAAGTGGGGGCATACATTGGCGTGTGTTTCACTATTAGAATTTCTTTATTCTTGTGATGCATCTTTTTCTTAGTGGTGTCATTGGGTTTGATTTCCTTTGAGAGTGAGATATTTCTTAAATTACTTGTCCTCTCTTGGAGAAATTAGGCATGATGTTCCCTAAGGAGAGACCTTACATGAACTAAGCAAAATCCCTTTGAACATTCCTTGCACTATTCCACCTTGCATAATACACTTTGCATCTTTGTGAAGACATTTTTTTTGTTCATGAGTATCTAGCATACAAAGTTTTAATTGCCTCATGAAGCTTGAAGTTCATTTCTTTATGGCACCTTGTCAAAGTTATCAGGATGTATAGCTTTGGTATGGTTAACGTATGATGAGAAGCATAAACATTGGCATGAATTTCTCATTATGCGGTGAGAAGCCGATACAGAGGTATGACTTTCTCACTAAGCCACTATTTTTTGACACTCACCCAATGGACAACCTGAAGTTCCATTACCTAAGAGTGAACGTGCATTTTTGGGGAAACAACTTAGATCTAATCCACATCATGTTGAATAAACGATCGAGACTTGATCCACATAATTTTATTTTTACTTTTTTTTTTTCTTTATCATTGGCATTGCATGTTTGTGTATCTTGATGCTACATAGTATACACCTTATGTGTGTCCTTTTGTGCTTATGTCGGTTTGACGTAGGATCTTAGATCCTGGGGGCTTGACCACTACCTTGATCTTTTTCATCCTAAACCATCCGCATTAGTACACTTGGACCCTTCTTGAATGTCTACTTTAGTGTGAGTTTGAAGTAAATTCCTCCTCTCACTAAAATGAGGGCTAAATGTAGTGTCAAAAAATGTCATCATTTACATTTTTACACTTGATTTTGGAATGGTTAACATTAAAATGAACCTAATGTCACCTTGACCTAGTGTCGTAATGTATTTTCTACATTCACATTGGATTTAGGGCCCTTTTAAGCTAAATAGACTTAATTTTTCCTTAATTTAATGTTGTAAAGTGTTTATTTGCACCTTCACATTAAGTTTAGAACCCTTGTAAATGAAATGGACTTAATTATTCCTTATTTAGGGTGTTGTAAAGTGTTGTACCACACTTTCACACTAATATAGGGTGTCATTAAATAATTGGGCTTCGTTATTCCTTATTTGGTCTTATTTTGCATCCACAAGCCTTAATTAATGCATCTTTTCGAAGATAATCCGAACATAAACCAACATCCAATCATAATTCAGGTGGTTGCATTTATTCAATGCTTTTAATTTATTGAACAGGGGTGCAAATGAGCTTTGAAATACATAATTTTAGGTAATTTGGGGGTCAATTAAGCTCAAAAACATAATGTGAAATTGTTAAGATATGTAATTTTCTACACTAGATTTAGCCCACACTTTAATGGGAGTATGAACTTATGCTCAGACTCACACTAAGGTAGAAAAATATGTTAAGAGGTGTCAAAATGTTGAAGAGATAAGATTAGAAAGGATCTAGAGAAAATTATTTCCAAATATTGCATTTGGAAAATAATCTAGGGAAAATTATTTCAAAATATTTGAAATCTTAGAAATGATGGTCCATTAACCCAAGGTTTTGGGAGTTAAATTTAGGGTAACCACATTTTTATGTTTCAAGATGATACTATCATGTTTCTGGAATTAGAAGAAAGAAATATGGATTGCTTGTTGAAAAATCTCAACTTCTTTTGCAAAGGATCAAGTGCAAAAATTTACAATGCTAAATCTATCATCCTAGGGTGGGAAGAGTCTCCACCTAAATCGATCAAGAATTTTTATTTTCGATGGGGGGTCCCCATAAGCACATGAGGTACCCTGGGATTCCTTTTTTTGTCAATCCTAACTTAAAATAAATGTGGCTATGGATTAAATCAAGAATTGAGAAGAAAATAGATGGATGCAACAAGTAATAATTGTCCCTAGTAGGAAGGATATAAGTCTGTTAAAAAATCATATCCTCATATAGCATATACTTCTCTTCTGTTTAGTTATTTAGCAACTATCAATTCAATGGCATACAAAAAAGATAAGAAAATTCCTATGGTATGATGGGAAGGTTAAAAGAAAAAGCATTTGGTGAAATGGGAATGGTGTTGTCTTGACAAAGTTCAAGGTGGGGTAGGCCTGAAGGATTTTAAGGCTACATGACATAGTATTGGCTATAAAGTGGATAGTCAAGGTCTGAGTGGGTGAACAACCATGGAAGGTACTATTGAGGAACACCATTCAACTTGTTCCTAAGGAAGCTAAGACCTAGAAAAGGCTTCCAATTAATGATATTCTCATTAATAAACACCTAATGTCCACATAAAGTTCCTTGGTCATTAAAAATCTTTGGAAGGCTTGGGATTTGATCAAACATAATGTGGAGTAAAATAAGGGTAAGATATCTATAAACAATAATATAAAGTGTCAAACCTATAGTTCTATTTGGTAGAACTTGGAGCATAATATCAAACCCCTTGCTCTGCAATAGGGTGTTCTACTAAAAATTAGGCTAAAAAAGGTATTCAAACCTTCCAATATATCTTGTCCAATGGATAGCTATAAATTTGGAACACACTGTGTAACAAGTATAGCATTCATTCATCCAATTTGAGAACTTATACTACCCTACAAGAAGCTTGAAAAGAGGCCAACTTCCCATTGAGTGTAGATGGAGGCACTATTCTAACCAATGACCTTAAATAGAATGATCGATCTACTTTGCTAGGGATGAAACCCAAAACTATATATATGTTTCTAATTAGCAATGTTTTATCACTAAGCATGTTAATAAATATTGGGGGGTCTCACTATCTGATAAGGTTGACATAAGGTTTTTAATTCTATTTGGCACAATGTTAAAGAACCTAATAAGGTCTATTTTAGATGGCTAGCTCTTCTACATAAAGTTCCATACAAAATAAATCATAATGATATAGATATTTTCAACATCTGTAGAATTCTAGAATTTGTAATGCATATATTCTTTAATTGTTTCTATGCAAAGGAAATATGGAATATTTTCTATAATGATCTAAAGTTGTAGGATAAAGATGGTAGGATTAATTGGAAACATATTTTAATTAATAATGGAAAATTGAAAAATGAGTTTAAATTATTTTGGGATTTCTTTTCTATTAAAAATTTGTGGCACATTTGAAAGGAGAGGAATGAGGACAAATCCAAGGATGTATGAGGTTGCTTACTGAGTCTTCAAAAAGACACATTTCTCAATGTTGCTTTGTAGGTCATTGTTACAATGGAGATCTCAATGTTCAAGTTCATGGAACTGATTGGAGATGGTACAATCATAGTAAACAAAGAGGAGGTGAAATATGCACACCTGAGATCACAATCATGAAGACTTAGAAACCTTTCTAAAAGAGTTAAGAGAATTCCAAAAGGTTTTCGATGAGATGGTAGAAGGAAAACTAAAGAAGGGAAAAGAGGTTCGCCATGCTATACTTCATGTGAATGAGGAAGAAAATCTAATAATTAAGGAGGTAAAATCCAATGAGATGCTTTCTATTAGAGAATCAGGGTGGGAGGACCTTGAAGATTGCAACTATAGCATGAACTATTAACATCGTATGCTTTTATAGTATGGTCCTAATAAATACTATGTTTAGATCTAGTTAGTAACTATAGCCTATCTTTTTTGTGTATTTGTGTATGCTATGTAACTATGTAAAGAGAATAAATCATGCATTTTGTAGTTCTGTATGTAGAAGATAGAACTTCCAGCTATATCAAATGATATAGACATTCTGTAACTGCTATGAAGCAAGCAGAAAATTAGATACACCTGATGATCTAAAATGTGTAACATGTTTTTGTCAACTATTACTAATACAAAAAAGTTTATGATAGCCAATCACCAAAGTAATCATGTGCTTAATTTTATAGGAATAATCTTGCAAAAAACCATCAAGTGATATTACTTATAAACCATTTTAGCAATACCATGAGTTTACAAAACTATATCTTCCTCATTTACTTGGTACTATTTTTCCTTTTTGGTTCTAAGTTTTCCTAATAGTATATATTATTTCAATGTACAACATGCATTATACATTTATCCCAATGTTATATACAATATATAAAGTGGCCCTAAGAATGTCTAAATGATGTGATGCATGCATCCTAGACTCCCTAGGTGTACCAAAAATAATATTGATTTTTACAATGTAACATTATCCAAGGTGAACAACAAATATTTTTCTAACAAAAAATTATCTAAAAGTGATCCCGAAAAATGATCATTGAGTATGGAAATCACCTAACTTCAACAAGGATAATTAGAAATATATTTATTTAAATTTTCATAAAATAAATCATAGAACAATCATCTATACTTTTTTCAAATTTTGGAGTAATAAATAAAACATATGAAAAAAATAATATACAATCTATTTAAGGCATTCAAAGACATCTCTAAAAGTATATTCAAGATAGAAAAATATATAGTTAAAAAACTAAGATGAAGATTGATGTTGTGGTGAAAAATTTATCGAGTTGTGATCTATATTACATAAAAATTAGGAGTAATGTCAAACATAATATATTTTTATGTAAAGCATAGATTTTGGTACCAAAATCTTAGGTCCAACCTTAACTATTGAACACTCAAAATACTAAGAGGAGGTGAATCGACATTCTACAAAACCATTTGATTACAAACCATCCAATTATCACAACATACTTAGCAATTAACAGAAATGAAAGCATAAACAACCCATAGCACATATAACACATGAACACCATTATTTTTATGTGGACAATCGAAGGTTGGAAAAACCACAGTGAGGATTAGCTCACAATATGTTATAACCAGTTATAAAATATTATAGAAAGGCTCACTGTCAAGCGGACTCACTATCCAAGTGAATTCATTGTTCATAGAGAAAAGAAAGATAGAGAAAGTGGCTACACAACCAAAATTTGAACTAATACAAAGTGCATCTAACATATGCCGAATTCAGATCCATTGAAGCTCAAAATCTTGACTCAAACAAACTTCACCTGATATAGAATATAAGTCTCTACTCAGAGTTACATTCGCACAACCTTTTCAAAACCTTCTACAAAATTTTTCTTTTCTAATTGTGTTCAAACTAAATTTCAATCAAAATCATCATTGTCACTAACTCAAAATGATCTTCTATTTATGTTGATGTAGGGACATCATTTTGTGTTGATCTATTTTGTATTTTTCCCCTAGCAAATTCCACGTGAAGGAAGTATTAGTTTAAATTTTAAGTTAAAATTTTGTTTTATTTGAAGGCAACAACTACCTCTAGTGAGCTCATTTAATAAGCAACAATATGAAGAATGAGAAAGATGGGGTTTGAGAAGGACTTTTGAAATTCAAAACAGGTAGTTGGAGCATTAATGAACATTTTTGAGTGCTACCCTATGTTTTAGGCTAGATTTTTGGGAAATTGTTTTGGAGAAGAAGCTTCAAGATTTTGGGTATGCGGAGAAGAAGAATAGAAAAACAAAAAAATAGAGGATAGAATAGAGGAAAGAGGGGTAGAATGAAAAAAAAAATAGAAGAGGATATAGTAGAGAATATTGGAGAACAATAGAAGAATGTTTGGAAATAGTTAGAGAGGTTAGTAGAAAACAATAGGAGGACAAAGAGAAAGAAAGAGGATTGACAGAGGGTACTCTGTTTTGCAAATATTCATGTAAATGCACGTTTAAGTGTGTAAAAATTTAATCTCTAAAGTTAATATAATATTTTCCTCTTTATTTCTATTGCCTCCACGTGTGTGTTTATGAGTATGTTTGTTAGAATTCATTGTTCTAAAATTATAGTTTGTTATATGCAAGCTTAAAGTATTTTACATTTTTGAAATTTTGAATAGTCACCTATAGCTAGTGCCATGGGTACCTGCAGCAACAGTCTATTTTAAAGAGCACTTTAGTTTGCATCTCTGCAATTGTTTCTATGCTTCCAAAACTATTTGTTGGACCCACATCTTGGACCCACATCTCCTGTGTAAAGCTCTGTAAAGGTTGTGTGAGGTTGCTTACAATAGAACAACATTCTTTTTCCACCGGTTTGCTCATTTTTAGTGGGGTTTTAGGCACCTACAAGTGGGGTAGGTGCCATAGTATGGTATTAGGGAGCAACTACCACTCTGGGAAGAAGGATAGTGGCCTAAGATTGGAGTTAGAGTAAACTATTCTGAGTGTGAACTATGGATGTGTCTCTATAGCAAGGGATATTGCAGCAAAGAAGACTGCAGTAAGAGAGAAAAGGAAAAAAGGTGAGTTAGAGCAGTAGGAGGCCACCAAGGAGAAGGATGGCAGAGGTTGCATCTACAGAAGCAAGATGAACAATAGATGAGGTACTAGAAACCCTAAGGATAATGGAGGAAAGAAGAATGCAATAGAAGGTGGAATGAGAAGAGGCAAAGCACATGAAGATAATGACAATGAAGATGATGGAGGAGGAGGAGAGATGGTTGGAAAAGAAGGTGACAATGCAAATAGGGATATGGATGTAGGTGAAAGAAGGCTTATAAGGGCTATTTCAAATATTGGGAAATGAACAAGGGTAGAGTTACCAAGCTTCTTAGGAAGTTTAGAACCAGATCAACTAATTGACAAGATAATAGAGATGGAGGAATACTTCAAGTATCATGAACTAGAGGACCCCAAAAGAGTGAAGGTTGCTCAAACAAGGTTGAAAGGTCATGCAACACTCTAGTGCAAAGAGGTGAAGACTAAGAGAAGAAGAAACTAAAGAGATAATACCACAAGATGGGAACGAATGGTAAGTAGGATGAAGATTAAATTTCTTCCTAGAGACTACAAGCTTGAAATTCTCAAGAAGTTGTAGAATTTAAAATAAAGAGATTTAAGTGTGAAGGACTATATAGAGGAGTTTTACAAGATTTCCATTAGATCTAGTCATAATGAATTAGACCATGAAAAAGTATCAAGGTATGTTAATGGAGTGAGGTTGAATATTCAAGATGAACTAAGCATGCTAAGGTTACTAAATTTGGAAGAAACGTATCAGTATGCTCTAAAGGTTGAAGAGAAATTGGCAAGAAAGTAAGGAACAAACAAAATCAAAGGTGGACTCAACAAAGGTAAAGTGCAGCAATAGAAAATCTATGGCCATGGTAAGGAGGCCAACCCATAAAAAATTCAATAGGGGAAGGATGAAAGAAGGTCAAGACCATACCCAAGGAGAGGTAGAGGTGGATGTGGAAGAGGCCAGGGTAGAGGATTCCAAGGCACATGTTTTAGACGTGGATAGTTAGGCCATAGATTTAATGAATTCCCGCAACATAGACCAGAAGGATCAAGGAGACCAGAGGAAACAAGTGCTCACATAGCAAAAGGAGATAATGAATCTATAGGGTTTGTTAGCCAACTAGATGAACCTGAGAAAGGAGAAGCACCTATGATGTAGAGGACACTACTAAAACCAGTTAAGAAAGAAGATGAACCTATCCAAAGGAAAAATTTATTTGGAACAATATATAAATCAGGTGGAAAATGCTGCAAAGTCATAATACATAATGGAAACACTGATAATTTAGTTTTAGTTGAAATGGTTGAGAAGTTGGGGTTACAAAGGATAGCTCAACCTACCCCTTACAAGGTTTCATGGTTGCAAAAAGGGCACCAAGTCTTGGTTGACCAACAATGCCTTGTGAATATTCAAATAGGCACTTATGAAGATGAGGTGTGGTGTGATATTATGCCCATGGATGTATGCCATCTCCTCTTATGGAGGACATGGTAGTTTGATAGAAAGGCAATCCACAATGGAAGACCAAACACTTATACATTGGAGAAAAATGGAAGAAAACATACTCTTACACCATTGGCAACCAAGGAAGAAGAGGTGGAAAATGGTACAAGAATGCTTATAGTGACAAGAAAGCAATTCTTGAAAGAGATTAAAGGGGAGAAACTATGTTTTGCAATAGTTCCCAAGGAGCTACAAGTACATGTAGCAACTAACAACAATGACTTGCCTTTAAAAGTAGAGGAGCTGCTTAAAGAGTTTGATGAAATTGTGTCCAAGGATTTTCCAGAAGGACTACCACCTATGAGCAACATCAACCATCATATTAATTTGATTCTAGGGGAGAGTTTACCCAACAAGGCATCCTATAGGCTGAAACTTACCAAAAATGAAGAGGTGAACAAGCAAGTGTAGTAGCTATTGGAAAGAGGTCTAATTAGAGAAATCCTTAGCCCATGTGTGGTACCAATTGTGTTAGCACCAAAGAAGGATGGCGAATGGAGGATGTGCACAAACTCAAGATCCATCAACAAAATAACAATAAGGTATCATTTTACTTTACCAATAATGGATGATCTCATGGATTCTTCAGGAAAGGATAGGTATTTTACAAAAAAGTGAATTAAAGAGTGGGTACCACCAAATTAGGATAAGAGAGGGTGCTAAGTGGAAGATTTATTTTAAGACCAAATGTGGGTTGTATGAATGATTAGTAATGCCCTTTCGGTTAACAAATGAACCCAACACATTTATGAGGTTAATGAATGGGGTATTGAAACCATTTTTGGGGAAGTTTGTTATTGTCTATCTTGATGATATTCTAATTTTTTGCAGTGGAAAAGAAGAGCATTTATCACACATTAGACAAGTCTTACAAAGGATCAAGGAACAAAGGTCGTTAATGAATTTGAAAAACGTACAATTTTATGAAGGAGAAATTGGTTTATTTGGGATATGTGATCTCTCATCAAGGGTTGCAAATGAATCCAGCAAAGGTATGTGCTCTTATTGAGTGGCCAACACCTAGAAGTGTACATGATGTTTGAATTTTTCATGGTTTAGAAAGCTTTTGTCACTGATTTATTCATAATTTCAATGGGATATGTGCACCCATAACTAAAACTATTAGAGGAGATAAGAAAGAGTTTAAGTGGATAGTTGTAGCAGGTAAAAATTTTGAGATTTTGAAGGTGGTCACCAAAGAACAAGCCTTAGTATTACTTGATTTTGAAAAGGTGTTCAGAGTGGTTTGTGATGCAAGTGGGATAGCCATAGGAGCAGCTTGAAGCCAAGAAGGCAGACCTATTGCATATTTTAGTGAGAAGCTTAATGATTCCAAGAAGAGGTATTTAGTTTATGATCAAGAATTTTATGCTATTGTGAAAGTTTTAAAGTTGTGTCATTACTTGCTTCCAAAGGAGTTTATTCTCTACACAAATCATCATGCTTTGTAATTCATTAATAATCAAACCAAGTTGAACCAAAGACACATGAAGTGGGTTGAATTCCTACAAGGATATAATATTGCTCTCAAGCATAGAAGTGGGAGTTCAAATAAAGTATTAGATGCATTGAGTAGAAGAACAACATTTTTGGATGAAATGAGAGTTGAAGTAGTTGGACTTGATGCCATGAAAGAGATGTATAAAAATGATTTGGACTTTAAGGATGCATGGACTTGTGGACACCGATTTTGGTACCCACAATTTTTTTGCACTTCTAGGGTTTTTCACCTAAAAGGAGAGAATTAAACCAAAATGTGCAATGTCCCCACTCAAAACTAATGGAAATATGAATGAGATATTCCTAAATAAAGTGCCTTAAATGTAGAAAATTAATGAAATATGTTGACTATTACATGAAAACCAAAGAAATGCACTTTGTTTGAAAACACATTGTGATATGTAAAAACACCTAGAAAGATGAATAGAAATGTAATCAAAGCAGGACATAAAAGAAAAACCAAAAGCATGCACTTGAAAATGTGTTGAGGACTTGAATGGAGACGGGAAATGTTGTTGATTCTGAAATTTTGACCTACTAGGACACTTTCGCCATTTTGGGCGACCTAGTCCCAAATATAGAAAACTGCATCGGAGGCCATTTTAGCCAAATGGGTATCCAGATCTACAAAAACTTCTAAAAAATAGGTACAATGGAATTAATTCACCCAAGGTGGTGACTTAGTCCACTTTGGCTTTTCTAAAATTCTGAAAGTGGAAACGAAAAACCCTTGATCTGTACTTTCTACTCCTCTAAGTGTTCAATTCTGAAACTATCAAATTCGAGCCTGTGAGTGAATTTTTGTTAATGTTTTGACCTACAAAATAAGGAGATGTCTTCAAAAGCTTTGTAAACTATTCTTCAATGTTCAAAGCACCTAAATCTACAAACACACAACCAAAGAGAGAGAGAGAGAGAGATGTTGGGTGTTAGGGCATGGGGGTTTGCCTTGGTCAAACCCCTTTTTAGGTAATTAAACCGAAATGAAGCAATAATGTAATGAGGCATGAAATAATGGAATTAGAGACTTTCCATGACAATAGATCTTGATTTTCTATAGCAATAGACAAACAATCTACCCTTGAATGTCTAAAAAAACTATCTTGATGTCTTAGAATACTAAAACCCTAGCTTGCCTAACTTGAAATGGAAGATGAATGAATTATGAATTAGGGTCTATAAGCTTGTATTAATAGTAAATCCACCTAATTTTCCCATTAATTTTGTAGATAGGGAAAAATCAATCAAATTTAGTATTGAAAACAATAAACTAACAAAATAAGGAGATGCCTTCAAAAACTTTGTAAACTATTCTTCAATGATCTTCAAAGCACCTAAATATGCAGACACACAAGCAAAGAGAGAGAGATGTTGGGTGTTAGGGCATGGGGGTTTGCCTTGGTCAAACCCCTTTTTAAGTAATTAAACCGAAATGAAGCAATAATGTAATGAGGCATGAAATAATGGAATTAGAGACTTTCCATGACAATAGATCTTGATTTTCTATAGCAATAGACAAAAAATCTACCCTTGAATGTCTAAAAAAACTATCTTGATGTCTTAGAATACTAAAACCCTAGTTTGCCTAACTTGAAATGGAAGATGAATGATGAATAAGATGAATGAGTTATGAATTAGGGTTTATAAGCTTGTATTAATAGTAAATCCACCTAATTTTCCCATTAATTTTGTAGATAGGGAAAAATCAATCAAATTTAGTATTGAAAACAATAAACTTACAAAATAAGGAGATGTCTTCAAAAGCTTTGTAAACTATTCTTCAATGATCTTCAAAGCACCTAAATCTACAAACACACAAGCAAAGAGAGAGAAATGTCGGGTGTTAGGGCATGGGGGTTTGCCTTGGTCAAACCCCTTTTTAGGTAATTAAACCGAAATGAAGCAATAATGTAATGAGGCATGAAATAATGGAATTAGAGACTTTCCATGACAATAGATCTTGATTTTCTATAGCAATAGATAAAAAATTTAACCTTGAATGTCTAAAAAAACTATCTTGATGTCTTACAATACTAAAACCCTAGCTTGCCTAACTTGAAATGGAAGATGAATGATGAATAAGATGAATGAGTTATGAATTAGGGTTTATAAGCTTGTATTAATAGTAAATCCACCTAATTTTCCCATTAATTTTGTAGATAGGGAAAAATCAATCAGATTTAGTATTGAAAACAATAAACTAACTAAACCCTATCAAGCAGCATGAAGCAAAAACTAGAATGAAAATGAAAATAAACAAAGGGCATGCAAACCAATTTTCAAACTAGACTTGATTGACCTGCATGGCTCTTCTCCACCTGCATAAGAATGCAAGATTTTGAAGGTTGATTGTTGGAGGAATGTTGGTTGCTCACTTCAGCAGCATAACGACTTGATGATGAAAATGAAAAATTCAGAATGATGGATAGATGGATGGAAGCTTGAAGAATTATTTTGACAGAGTGAGGATGCTCAAAGAGGATTCGATGCAAATGGCCTATGAAAGGTTAGATTTATAGAGTTTCGATGTGGACGGAGAAGAAGATTTGACAAGATTTGATTTTTGCTTTATTTGATCAAAGAGGAAATAAAACAAGATAAGATTTTAAAAAGATAAAAGGATTTTGATTCTCTTTTAAAGGAAATAAATCTTGAAAAAAATGAAAAGGATAATTGATGAATTATCTAATTAAATAAATTAATTAGATACACGTGTTTAGATTTTGGAAAGAAAGTGAGAAGATCTTTTTAGGATTTTATTAATTAAATAATGTCGGATTTATGATTTCATTAATTAACATTAGGACAACCGAAGGATAATGAAATGATAAATTTATTAAATAATGATAAAGCATTATCTAATAAAGGATAGGGATGATGTGGAAAGATAATTAAATAATGTAAAATCATTATTTAATTATAGACAAAAGTGCAAAAAATAATTAAATAAATAAAGATTTATTTAATTATAGGAGAATAGATAAATGACTAATTAAACAATTAAAATAATTACTTAATTAGAGGGAAAATGGTCATGAATAATTAAATAAATAAATATTTATTTAATTATAGAAGAATGGATTATGGATAAATAGGGAATAAATGAAATTAGTCAAATAAATAAAATTTATTTAACTAATTAGGTGATGACATGGGTACCTAGGGAAAAACATGCTACAAGATGTCTAAATGATATAATGTCGGGACAGGGTATTGTAAGAGGGCATTTTTAGGTGTCTACAAATTTGATCCCCAAGGCCAACACGAAGGAAAAAATAAACTTAAAATCCAAATTTTCCCACCTGAACCTCAAAAATAGCCCAAATGGGACTAAGTCGCCAAGCTAGGCGACTTAGTCCTACATGGATGGGACTAATTTGCCTAGATGGGCAACTTGGTCCCATAGGATCTCTTTACAAGACATTGATAAATTCATTTTATTTAGTTTACAAGGGTCTCAGACCTAGTATGGATGTGCAAAACAACTCACAATATTAAATCAAGACCTCATTAAGTCCAATTTATCATCAATTATTCCTATATCAAGCAAGGTGTACACTTTTTGGTGACACGTCAAGCCCCCACTTTAGTGAGAGGATGAACTTGCTTCAAACGCACACTAAACTAGACATTCAAGAAGAGTCCAATCGTACCAATGTGGATGACAAAGAATGACAAAGATCAAAGCATCAGTCGAGCACCCAAGATCCAAGATACTAAGTCAAACCAACATAAGCACAAAAGGAATTGCACAAGGTGTATAATATGCACTAGAACAAGATATATGAACATGTAATGGCAAGAACTAAAAGAAAGGAAAATGGGAAGAAATAGAAATAAGAATGAGGTTGATTAAGCTTTGACCACTTGTCCAACACAATGTGGATTAGATCTAGGCTATTTGTCTAAAAATGCATACTCACTCTCAGGTGACAGAACTCTTGGTTGTCCGCCAGGTGAGAAGTCCTAAAAGGTGAGACACATAGATGAGTGGCTATGGGGAAAGTCATGCCTTAGAATGGGCTTCTCGCTCAACCATACCAAAGTTAAATACCTCTTGATATCTTTAATAAGGCACCACACAAAAATGATCTTCAAGCTCTATGAGGTAAGCAAAACTTCGTATGCTTGACACTCATAGACTTTGTAAATGAAAAATAGTGCAAGGAATGTTCAAAGAGATTTTTCTTAGTTCATGCAACGTCTCATCTCAGGGAACATTGAGCCTAATGTTTCCAAGAGAGGATGTGTCAAAGAAGTATCACACTCTTGGAGGGAATCAAGCCCAATTACACCACCAAGAAAAAAGATGCATCATAGGAAAAAAGAACTCGTGCAATGAAACATAATGAGTGTCAGTGTGTGCCCCCACTTTAAAGTTATTGTTAACACCATTACTGTGAGCAATTGCTTTAAAGTAGAAAAAGATGTGAAAACTTATTCGGAAATCCCTATACCAAGTCATATGTTTCCAATAAGCTACATCATGAAAAAGGTAGTATGTCACATGTGAGCCAACTTAAGAAATGTCATCCACATCCCAAGCTTGCTCTTATATGTTCATGAAAGGTTAACAACTAGCAAAAAGAGACAATGACAAGTGATATACAAGGACAAGGCTACCAGACCTCTTTCCCCCACTTAGTCTAGGACAAGGATGCACCGAAATGATTAATGAAATGCATGTTAGAGTGAAAATCAGTATTAATTAGAGGAATTAGGTGCCCCCACATAAGGGAGAGCACCAAACTCATGAAGATGTTGAATTTTACTACTCAAAGCCTTACATTCATTAGTGGAATGACCGTGAACTCTATGATATGCACAAAATGAAGTCTTGTAATATAATTTCTTGCGAGTTCTCGAGGGAAGGGATATCAAGTGATCTTGGAGTAGCGACAAGATATGCTCTTAATCAATGGTAGAAGGTGGTCCTATGGTTTGTGACAAAGATATTTCGTGCTTAGATGTACAAGATGTCATACCTACACAAGACTCTTTAGATTGTGATATTTTGTTCTCTCCTTTACAGGAGGGTGTAAAATCTAATGAATTCAAATCATTAGTGTTTTGCAAGATGACATTGACATTAAGCGAAGATTTCTTTGTTTGTTTCATGTCTTGCAAAGGATAAATTCCACTAGTGTCTATGAGTTCAAGATGCACTACTATTAAAGTTGGCTTAGAGGAGTCTTATGTGATAGTGTTGATGTTGATTGAAGGCTTGGTGATTTCTATCAAAGGACAATAACCAAGACCATGAGTCGTTTCTTGTATGTTAGGATTGATGGTGACATAGATACCTCATTTTCTAGCAGCACATCCTTTTCCACTATATCCCAATTGTTTCATAAGTTCATAACCTTTTCCATAAAGCTTTTTCATTGCTTTTGGATCAGGTTGTTGTTCATTGTTGTGTTCTTCAAAGGTTATTGTGTTATTTGTTATGTTTTGGTCTAAACTGTTGGAGATGGATGTTGTCAAAGGGTTATCCAAATTTTGTGTTGACATTACCATTGTTTCTTTTCGCTTGTTAGAGTCTTTATGTATGATCTTGTATTCTCCCATGAATGTGGGTGTGAAGTCTAGGGAACCCCAGTCATCTTCTAATAGCTTCATGACTTGTTAAATAATGTTGTTTGCCTTTTTGTTGGACAGGGTCCACTTGTGTAGTTGGTGACACTATGTTTAAATGATTCACTTTGTTTTTCTCAATGTTAAAAAACCTATTTGGATTGGGGTCAGCATCAAGTATGTGCACTTTTTTGTTGTAAATGTATTTCATTTTACGATGAAGAGTAGAAAGCATGCCATTCATTGCATGAATCCATGGCTTGCCTAAAATGGGATTATAGGAAAGATTGTTAGGGATAACATTAATTGATGTATCCAATGTAACCTCCCCAACTATAAGAGGCAAAGGGATCACACCAGGTGGTTGTTTTCCTACATTGTCAAATCCATGGATAAAAAAGGATTCAGGTTGAATTTCTGATTTATCCATATGAATCCTATCCAAAATATTTTCACTATAAACATTAAGGGTCGAGCCATTGTCAACAAGGGTTTGCATTATCCCTATTATTTTATATTGAGATATTATTGTGAAATCGTCCTTTTGTTTTTGCACTCCCAAAGAGGGGAGTTCACTTTGGTGGAAAACAATATCAGCATTCAATCCTTGAATTATGGTTGCTATGTCATTTGGTTGCACATTAGAAGGGATAGGAATTTGTTGTAAAGTTGTTTGAAGCATAGTGTGATAGTTAGGTGAATTATGAAGTAAATCCCATAGGGATATCTTTGCAAGAGTATTCTTAAGTTGTTCAATAAGATCATACACCAGAGTAAATCAAGGATCTCTAGGAAAAATAGGATTAGGAAAAAGTAATGGTGTTGGAGTGGGTTATGGTGATCACGAATTGTTTCTAGTGGGGTATGTATGAGCAATGATATTATGACTTGGTTGCTATGATACATTATTCTAAGGTGGGTAAAGGATAAGTTTGGGTTTGTTGTAAGTTTGTAGTTGGTGTGATGATGGGTAAAGGATTAGAGGATTCTTAGGATTTTCCATAAGATATGTTGGAGCTCCATTAATCAAGGGGGAGCTAATGGACACTTGTGCATTCATAGCTTTGGTGGTCTTGGTTTGATGTATCTTTAATAAAGGGAGATCTAGAATCACTTTTTTTATCTAAGGAAGATACATCACTATTGTTGCCATGTTCTAGCACTATGATATTCTCCCTAGGAGGAGAGTGTTTAGGAGAACTAAAAATCACATGTTCTTGACATACATGGATTGGTTATTCTAAAAGGATTTCATCACAAGTAGGGGAATGATTAATGATGGGACTATCAATAGTGGGATGATTAGGAGAAGATTCTATTTGATTATCATTTTTCTATAAGGTATCACTCTCTTGTTCCATATTGGTGACCATAGTAGGAGAGCTTGTAATATGTTCATCCATTAGGCTTTGTAAAGCGGCTTCATCACAAATAAGGATGGCATCAAGAGAAGGACAACTATGAATTTCATGCTTTCCAAATAGGTCGTCCCATAAGATAGGAACATTAGGGAAGGGAGGGACAATGTTCTCAGGACTCTCATCCATTGTGTTTTATAGCATCAAAGTATTGTCTTCATAGCTATGAGAAGAAAAAGTATGATTATCATGATCAATGATAAGTTATTCCTTTGTCCCTTAATGTCTCACAAAATATGATAGGTAGGGGAATGATCATAAAGAGGGTTATCATAGATCTTGAATGGTTGTTTATCTAACATAACATATCCTCATCACTATCACAAGAGGAAAAGATGGTAGGAGATAAACATGGGTAAGTTTCAATGGTCTCTTGTTGTGTTGTGTGATCGTCATGATTACTTATTGTTATGTCCTCTTTTGTAGTAATGTTCCATCTAATAGGAGAGGTAAGAGGAGAGAAACAACTCGGGTTTTCAAAACTCTCATCAATTGGTTCTTCCAACACTATAATATCTTCTTCACAAGTAGGAGAGATAATAGGAGAAGAACAAATGTGATTGTTATGATTATCCAAGGTTTCTTTCACTAGATGAACCTCACTCACAGAAGGGAAACTGGAAGAGGGATCAATGACGAACAAAAAGAAAGGGGAAAGGACCTCATATTCATATGCACATAACAAAACTTTCTTATAACACACAATAAGATCTAAAAATAGAACATGAACTATGATAACTATAGATTGTTGTAATGAAAAAATGATGTAATGATTATTCTATGAACTTGAAATATAACCATGCTAAAGCAAACATCCAAAAGAGGAATGTGATTTTTTAGATTTTAAGGATGACAATTGATTGATTATGCTATGTAACAATATGAGAATGCAAAATTGAAATTTAAGCCATGCATGAAATGAGCTAATTTAAGTTAGATCTAATGAAATGCATGTTACAAAAACTCAGCTAACTGATACAGATAGGTAATGGAAGCAAACAAAAGCTTAAAAATAGGGTTTTCAATTCTCTAAAAGGTAGTTTTAGAGGTGAAAAGGGACTAAGTCGCCCAACATGGTGACTTAGTCCCAGTAGGGATTTTTTTTTCAGATTTTTCAGATTTTTTTGATGGATTTTGATGTTTGTTGTGTTGTATGATGTAGACCTAAGATGCCAATGCAAAATTTCGGAAATGTTCAATGATTTTAGATGCAAAAATGCAACCTATATGCATTTTCACTAATGCAAAATTTGAAACCCTAGAATGTAAATTAATCAATGCAAACCCTAATGCAAAGTTAATGAAAGCTAATTCTAGGATGATGGACTCCAAGATTCATCCTTGTAACCTTGCCGGTTTGGATATGATATGTTTTGGGTCCAAATACTGGTCCATAGTTAATCCGGCTTGAATGCATGTTGGCGACACGTGAGATAAAATGGGCTTTTATTAATTTGCAACTAATTTGCTAATTTCCTTAATAATAATGTATAAATATAATGATAATAAATATAAAATTTAAAATGTCGGTATTGGCATGGTGTGTTGGTTTAAAGGTGGCATTGTTGTTCTTGCCACTAAGGTTCAAACCCCATTGGGGCAGTATTGTTGAATGGTTGTATTCCGGTTCATAGCTTCGGTCAAAAGCGTTTACCCCTTGAATAAAATATATATATATAAAATTTAAAATAATAATATAATAAATATTACAATATAATAATAATATAATATTTATTTTAATCCAATCATTAATAAAATAATTAGTAATATAACAATGTAATATAATACAATATAATATAATATAATAAAAATATAATAATATAACAGAAATAAAAATTAATAATATTATACAAGATAATTTATATAATATAATAGTGGGTGGATGGGTGGGCTCCCCCTCGCCGCTCGCATAGGCATTGGGTGTCCAGGGTGGATGTGAGGTGGCGGACGGGTCGAACCTGAAGTCTTCGGTTTTGGCTTGTTCTTGTCACATCAAACCTTCTAACTTTGGCTAAACGTTGGGGCTCCGCGCTTGTTTTATCGGCTGTCTATGAATTTCGAAACTTCTGGAGTTGGATTGGTGGCATGCTTGGCTCAGTACTCTAGGCGCCGTCAGTGCGACACGTCGAGCACCGCTTACCTTGAACCGATCGCGGACGTACCGAGTGGGAATTTCCATTCATTGTATTGATTATGGTTCTAAGTTGGTTGGACAGTGGCCGTATTTTAACTCATGCCAAGGACATTTTTGCTTCGCCATAATTCTGTTCCGTATGCGAAGCCTGACTGATCATTATTCGGGGTTTTTATTAAGCTAATGAAGTCATTTCTTAAGCACGGGTTTTTCTTTTTGGTTTTGTCTTCTGTGTTTTTGTTGCAGGGTGCGACTGTCAAACACTTGCTAATGGATAGACCATCGAAGTCGAAGTTTACCATTCTCATCTCGGCGGAAGGCCTGGAATCCTTCGGCGTCGATACTCCAGTTTCATTAGTGGCTAAGGAGCGGCAAATTGCCTTTCGTGAGGTCACGGATCAGCGGTTAAAGCGCATCCTGCTCTTGGATGACCCGGCGTCAGTTGCTGCTGTGAAGATGGTCCTCGGCAAAGGGCACTTAGAAAGGAATGAATTCGCCCGAGACAATGCGCATATTTCATCCCGGTTTCTTGTCGTGCTCCTGGACCTTGATACCCCGAAGGCAGAGGCCATGGAATTGATGGTTCGTTTATTCCGGGACGATTTGCTTGGCGGCCTTGAAAAGACTTTGAAGGCGGCCTTTATTGGTAAGGGTATTCTGCGTCCTGCAGACCTAGCTTCTCTATGGGAGTCTAATGAAGCTGTCAAAGTTTTTCCATTTCTCCTGGATCTCAAAGGGCCCGCATTATCAAGACACCGAAAGCTTGCAGATGCAGCGGTGGATTTCCTGAAGCATAAATTGAAGATAGTGTCAGTGGATGGAGTGGAATGGTTGGAAGGTTTCATTAGTTTTGTTGAGTTAAACAGTTTCAGGTGAATTCGTGTGGTGTTTGTTGCTGCTCGTCTGGTTTCTACTGGCTCTCGACTTGTTTATTTCGGTAGTTTCGATCTTGAACTATATGTTTTTTGTTTTAGTTTGTGGAGGTTAAGCCTATGTTTCTACTCCTCCGTTTCGACTCTCTTTCTTGTTTTGGGACTGTATGGAGCTGTAGTTTCTCCTCGTTAGCTCTTTTTTGGCTGACTGATGGTTATCTCTGGTATATCTCCTGCTTAGCAGATGGCTATAAATTTCTTATTTATCTATAAAATTACCACCTTACGGATCCAAAATAAAATAAAATTATATAATATAATATTTGTGTTATTTATATTATATTATAATAAAAATAAACACTTCTACAAAAATATATCTCCGCTTAATTTATATAGATTATTTTATAAGATAGATAAGCTCTTTTACAATTAATATTTAATGTCTAGAGTTAGATGTAATTTATAAATCTGACTTAGATGTAATCTATAAATCTATAAACCGAATCGTTGCCTTGCACCCATTGATTCCGAAGATGAAACGCATCTGGTACGGAATCAGAATCGATTCACTATGGATACGCATTGGAATTGTTTTTTCCTTTGCAGAAGCGTTTCAGACTTCAGGCAAATGATTCTGGTCGTTTCCAGGTCAATTCTAAATGGTGGGAGGTCTATTCCGAATGGCAAGAGGTTGCTCTCATTTTTTTCACAGACAGCCAAGAAAATATTCCAATAAATCCAGTCTACAGTGTCAAGGTTGTGTACCAGGGGCTGCACTACATTGCTCTTCCTCCTCTTGGGTTCCACTGCGATTGCTGGCAAAACTCTTTATAATTTAAAGTCTGGAAAAGATTGCCGTTGCTCTAAAGGAGGAACTAGAAAACTATTACAGCCCAGAATATGTTGAGAAGGGTGCTCATGGGTCGTGGCGTGGCTACTGGCTTCTTCAATGGGAGTGGTGGTTACACTCTCTATTGCATCCCCAGACTGTTGTTTATGGCCCAAACCTTCATTTCATCATGAATGAATTAAAATAATAAAACTAAATATAATATATTAGATTATTAAATATCATTATATAGTCTATATGATATTTATTATTAATATAATAATATTATATATATATATATATATATAATTTAAAAAATTACTATTTTATTTATATGATTGAATTAAAATAGTAAAATTAAATATAATATATTATATTACTAAATATAATTTATTTATAATAATTATTATTAATATAATAATACTATATATACATATATAATTTTAAAAAATATTTGTTTTTTATATGATTGAATTAAAATAGTAAAACCAAATATAATATATTATATTATTAAATATAATTATATATAATCTATATATAATATTTATTATTAATATAATAATATTAAATATATCGTTTTTCTATTGAATAAATAATGATACTTCTAAATATCATATATATATATATATATACAAATGTACCCGTACCCAACCCCTCGCAAAAAAATGCTATACCCGTACCCATCTTCATATCTGATTTGGCAACTTAGATTATAAAGGATGAAGCGTAATAATTAATATGTGTTAAAACAAATTATTTCTATCTTAAATTTAAATTTAACTGTCATTTACTTATCAATATATTAATAATCAGAAGTTAGTTAATAAGAAATGATGTGTAATGATTTGTTAACAAAAATTCTTATTTTTATATTAAACTTAAATTTAACAGCCATTTACTTGTCAATATGTTAATATTTAATAATTTACATAATGCGAATTTAATTTGAATTTTCTACGTTTCTTTGAATTTTTTCCTTGCCAAGCTTCATCTGAATTTCAATGTTGCCGAACTGAATTCGAATTCGAACCTTGTGAATTAGGATTACATGACTGTTGTGGGTACACATTGTAGAAAATTGGTAATATTACCACCCATCATGTGTCAATTGGCATATTCCCACCATTCGAAATTTTGTATGATATAATCCACCTTCTATATTGGATTCTGGTATTTTTGAAACCAAATCACTAGTAAGTCCAGACTTTCATTTTAGAGGGGAAACTATAGGTTGTACAAGATAGTCTTATAATGTAGGATGAGAATGAAATCACAAGCAATTTGGCATCACTCTAAAAGGTAATTTGCAGCCGGTGATCATGTTTTCCTTTGGTTGCAGCTTTATAAACAGACAACCATTAAGAAGGTTGTAGGAGAATAAGAGAAACTGTTTCCCACTGTCCATTCAGTATTCTTCAGCAAGTTAGACTTGTAGCCTCTAAGCTGCGATTACCTACCAGCCCCGAGGTACGCATTGCCTTTAATGTGTCAAATTTAAAGAAGGCAGTAGATTGAAATTTGACAGTTCACAATTATTGCCACCCCTCGATGAAGAGGGAAAAGGGATTCTAATGCCTGAGGGAATCTTGGATACCAAAGATAGAAAGCTAAGGAAGCAAATAACAATATATATACTGCAATGAGAAGATCTTCTAGACGAGACCTGCACACTTCTCTGTTTACATTGATTGCAGACCAACCAATTCAGGTAATAACAAATGCAAACTTGCAACCCACCCAACATGTTTAACATAAAAATATATATGAATGGTATTAATGCTGGTATCTAAGCGCACACCAACATGCATCTAATTTGCATAAAACAAAGCTGGGAGTTGTTTGAATTAGTTGCATTTCATGCAAAATTGCATGCTATTTTCCTATTGAGGGGGTTTAGTTTATGTAGAAACAATTTAAGAACTAATGTGGAAATAATTAAGCAAAAGAAACCATGCAAAGGCTAAAGACAACCTAAGATATAGTTTTATTTGAAAGAACTCTATCTTAAGGGGCATTTCTAAGCATGGGAGGTGACTTTCTTCCCTATACAAGAAGACACTGTAAAAGGACAACATTGATTGTTTATAAAAATTGGTGTAAATGCAGAACCTTGAAGATGTGTAATCATTACAAATTAAGAGTGACTCACCTATGGCTTTGGTTGTTCTCTAGATATTGACAATAGAAAGAAAAATTGGCTTAATCTTGTTTGACTTATAAGATTTCAGTTTAACTGTGTGAAATCTCAAATTGGTAGTACTTTGATGTACTGAAATCCCATTAAAAACAAGACTAACCCAGCTCTATTCTACTACTGCCAATATACAAAGCAATCAAAGATCAAAGGTGGACCACTTTCAATTTGTGAATTTAACAAATCTTCAAAGTTCTACTTTTGCACCAAATTCTATGGACAACAATCACATTCTTTCACAATGTCTTCTCATACTTCAATGAGAAGGAAATCATCTCTTACCCTTACAATAGTGCTAATGATAGAGTTATTCCAAATATCACTTTAATCCTAAGTTGTCTTTACTCTTTAGCCTTTGCATGGCTTTATTTTATATACTTGCCTAATTCCAGTTTTAAAATTGCTTTCACATAAACTGAATTTGATTTCTTAACTTAAATCAGATAAGAGCATAAATATACATGAAATGCAACCAACTTAATTAAAACAAATGCTATCTCCTTATCGTGCAAACCAGTTGCACCCAGTGGCAATTGTGTAAATATTATCACTAATATCCTTTATTTTGTCTGCATGGATAACAATCCCATGCTTTAATTGTGTTCTTAATGTCATATTTTGTTCACAGGCGATGTTTTCATATCAAACATGTTCAGCTTATTATGTAATTCTCTTTTTTCAATTCATGAGCTTATCATTTTATAGCTTAAAAAATAAACTCTCTTATCCCCAATGTCTCAAGTAAGGTTATGATAACTAAAAAGTATCCCACAAACACAGCTACCTAGAATATAGAGTTCATGGAAAGCTCAAGAGGTATCAAAGCTATCTTATATCTCAACTCACTTCCTTGCTGCTTCTTTTTTGTATTTTCACTATTTTTATTTTTGACCAATGTTCACATTTCCTAAAACATTTTGTTTTGTGTTTTGAGTTTGATTGTCTTTTTTTAAATAAAAATGCATATTTATATATTGTGTTTTGTTATTGTTTGGATTCTTAGTTACAGATGTCTAATGAGTAATGTAATATATTGTTTGGAGTTACAGATGGAGTTTTGTGGCAAATAATCTCTATTGTTATTAGTTAAAGGTGGCTATTATTATTTGCGAACCAATCACAGGCATTACACACCACCACCACCACCCCTGATTGTAGCTGTAGGTTAGGCCTCTCATTGTAATACTAATAACCATGCTCTTATTCATGTATCCCTGTACCTTGATTTGAAAATGGCCTCATCCTTGTCATCCCTGTAGCTGTGACTATACCTAAAATAGTTTAGATCACACATACTCCTCCAATACTGCCACATTAATAGCATTAAAATGGCATCCCAAACTCTAGCTTAACTTCACTACTTCTCTTGTTTTACTAAGAAACCGAAAAGAATAAAACTGAAGACTCAATGTTTAACAGATTTACATACCCAAATCTGTAAGATTGAGTATGGTACCGTATCCACATTAAAAGAATTATAAATCAAATTATTTTCTTTAGATTTCCAAAATTAATAAAAAAAATATTTTTTATTTCAAATACATATTATACTTTCATGCCTCTGTACCTTGCACCCCTTTCAAATTGTTATTATTTTAACCTTTTTTAGTTTGGCAATTATTTGTAAACCACTCATGAGCATTACACACACAGCACCCAGCTGTAGCTGTAAATTATGCCTCTCAACTGTTAAGTGTTTGGTAGCTTCGGGAGATATTTTCCCTTAAATAAAATGTAATCAAGGCAGGTCGGCCTCTTGTTTCACAAACAAAATTATATTTATTTCTAGATTGGCCCTAGAAAGGAGGGTGCCTAGCTTTGCATATAAAGAGGATGAAGTCCTCTCATTTGAGGAATCAATCCATTCACTCTCCAATTTGCATCTTCAGCAGCAGCAGCAGTTCCCCTCCTAGCAGCAGATTTGATTCTAAGAAGAAGTGTCATCTTTTGTATTTCACTTCAAGGAGAAGTGTCTCCATTCATTGTATTAGACTCGGCCTTGTGTAGGGCCTGATTTGTATGCAGTTTTCTGCACTTATTCATCTGATTTATAAAGAGAATATTGTTGCTGGGTTTTTCTCCCTCAAGTAGGAGGGTTTTCCCAAGGTAAAATATTGTGTTCATTGTTTATGTATTGCATTTTCTGCTTGTTGACATTTCTGATCTAAATCTAGCATGGTATCAAAGCGGGTCTAAGAGAAGATCTGATCAGATTTGTTTAAGCAGTCAAGACAAAATTTCATTCTCAGTTCGAAGGAGTGCAAATTCTGCCAAGATGGAGATTGAATTTCCAGTGAAAAGAAGGTATCGAATTCTCCATTAATGGAGCATCAATACAACTGGGAAAATCGCGGTTTCTGGAGTAAGGCAAGCACTACAATCAAGAGGTTGATTCTGGCCTCTTTGGCATAGTAAGTGATCAAGGCATCTTGGGATTATAAGTGTCATTGATGAACAATAGTGCTGGGCTAAATTGCAGTCCTTCCACCATTAGGTCGCTGTCCTCCAAGCAAGAGAAATTCTATATTGAAGGGAGTTACTGAAGACTTGTTGAGATCATGCATTTCTAGGGTGTGTACCTTTGGCATCGGAAGATATTAA
Source organism: Sequoia sempervirens (assembly GCA_007258455.2). Taxonomy (NCBI): domain Eukaryota; kingdom Viridiplantae; phylum Streptophyta; class Pinopsida; order Cupressales; family Cupressaceae; genus Sequoia; species Sequoia sempervirens. Next base: position 76,663 of record VDFB02265243.1, read on the forward strand.
CATTATTTGTTGTCCAAGACTTCATGGATACAGCCATTTGTGTATCAGTGAACTTTGTCGAATGTCTCGTCAATGTTAGAAAGCCACTGTTATATGTGTTATTTGAAACAATATATGGCATGATTAATATTGGATGAAGAACGCGGGAGAGGTAGAGCATGGTTTGGTTTGAGAGTCGGGCATTTCAATATTGAGACCACGGGAAGGATATAGACCGTCGGCCAACATCCACTCTATATTGTCGTCTTCTATGCTGACTGGTGGAGATGAAATGTTCCAATGTTGGTTTCTAGCCACCGCTTCTTCATCCTGTTTATGCTTCATAGCTTCTTCAAAGTCACAACCCGATGATGGGTGTTCGGGAGTTATGCTCGTATAGACAACAACCTCTGCCGTTGTATGGATGCTGGCATTGATTTTCTGAAAAGGAATGATCTAGTATCGTGCTCATGCTCTGGCGACACATCTCTTATATTCTAGTTTGATTGCCATCTTCTCATCATATATCCTCAACGGATGTTTGTTATATGTTTCATAATATCTCTACTAGTTCAGGTTCTAGAACAGATGTGGAAAAGAGATATATAAGTATATGCAGGCTACGGGAATTATATAGGAGGCGGATAGTTCGAATGAAGCCTGGAATCATGGAAGACATTCAATATTTATATCCATATTAATATCCTTGGACTTCACCACAAATAACCCAGGCCTGTGAAGGAAACACTAGAAGTGACTATTGCAGCTTATGCTAGGGACATCGAGTTTACAGGCCTTTAGACAAGGAATCAACTTTGGAGAACGACTATATGGGAAGTCAATTTATATACACACCAAATCAAGTCTGCATTCAGGGACATTTACTCACTCTTTAACAGCAGAGATATAAGCAGAGGGAAAGATATGGAGATCGAAATTTGGAAAGGCGTCGCTGGTTGGATTTAAATAATCATTTATGATGCATCCTATGAGGAAGTCATGCCAGCTGAAGAAATGAACAAACCTGGAGACATAGCTTGCAGCCTTGGGACTAAGTTGGTGGCACATAACTCTCATGATTCTTCACTAGAGACATCTCTCGAGGGCACAAGGTTGGGTCAGCCTTGGATGGAGAATTTGCATCAGCAAAGAAGATTGAGAAAGATGAAGACACTAAACGATGGAGAACCTATACAAATTGTCATTGCGATCAGCTACTTCAAAGAGGAGGAAATGACATTCAAAGGGAGTTAAATTCCGAGAATTCAATGCACGAGTTGAGAGCATGTCCGGGAAAAGGATTAAGGTTCTGAGAATAGACAATGGAGGGGAGTTCACTTCCAGAGGATTTCTTTGCAATCTTTGAGGGAGGGATCAAGAGGGAGTTATGTGACTCATTGAGAAGAAGTGAAGGTGTCAGCTAAGTGGGTTGCAGTGTTGCAAGGCCAGGTGTTAAAGTCCTCGGAAGACCTCTTCAACTGCAGAGAACAAAATTGCACAAGACAGTCAATCTGGATTTAACATTGGTAGCTCCGCAAACCTATTCAGAATAGGGTGATCTGGGATGAGGTCGAGAAGGACAGTTCTGAACTCTCGCAAGTTTCAATAGTGTCAGAGGTGTGCGTTGGAAACCGTTCCTCTATGGCAAGCATTGTAGGCAATCTTGGACGAGGAGGTCAGGAGGTTGCTGCAAGTACTTGAAGCTTCAAAGGGAGTCACATCATCATGAAAATTTGTTGTAATGTATATTTCTCTAAGACGGAGAAATATGAGGTGAAAGCCCTTGTAGTGTATATTTCTATGAGACGGAGAAATATGAGGTGCAAGCCCTTGTTCATCTCTGAAACTGAGATGAGACGTCATGTTGAGAGACTCCATGATGGGGATATCCTGTACATCTCTGAGACTGAGATGAGACGTCATGTTGAGAGACTCCATGACAAGGATATCTTGAACATCTTTGAGACTGAGATGTGTTTTTTTCCACACATGGGAGTAGCCATTGTGGACGTCATGTTGAGAGACTCCATGATGAACCCTTGTACATCTCTAAGACTGAGATGTGTTTTCCACAAATGGGAGTAGCCATTGTGGACGTCATGTTGAGAGACTCCATGATGACATCACGTTGAGAGGCTCCATAATGAACCCTTGTACATTCTGAGACTGAGATGTTCTAATGAGCCTAGCCCAAACTGAATCAAAAACTCTTTTTTGCTGCCCTTGAAATTTTGTCAAACACTTCATAAACCAGCTCTGATACCACTGTAATGAGCCTAACTCAAAACTGACCAGAACTTGACCTAATTGCTATTTGTAATTTCGTCAAACAGTTTATATGCAACCTTGTAGCTGGCTGATGTAGTGTTTCAGTTTGAAGTAACTTGATATAAATGAATGCTAAGACTGATTTAAATACCCCTTCAATGCCTACAATCTGATCTATATGCAAAAATGCAATTCTTTTTGGATTTTTATGCAAATATATGGGAAACTAGGCATGCAAAGACTAGCTACAGCAAATAGACATTTTGTAAAACATTTGCCATGCATCATATCATTTACAATTCCTTTTGCAAAAGTATCTATTGAAATCAGCTACTTATATCTCCATTATTATGAATACTTCAATACAATGTTAATGTCAAATAGCCAAGACTCTTGGCTAATACATATGAATCAATGCTTAAATCTGAAGCAAACTGTTACCTACAGCCGACCCCCCTATTATGCAGCTAATGTCATCTAACATGCATGAAAATGACAAAAGAACCTGGTTTAGGAGCCGCCTTGCATTCCTAATGAAGAAGCAGTGAATATTTTGGAAGTTGAAGACCATATGCAGCCCACACGAATTTCTGAAGAAGTCGCCCCTGTCCAGATCTGGAATGAGGAAATAAAATAATCTAAGCAGCTTCCAAGCCTCCAATAACTCCTAACACATTCAGCATAACCCTAGGAATGATGCGCCCCAATCTCCAATGAAAATCGATGCAAGTATGAGCTCTAGCGAATGAAAAGAAGTCTCTAATGGCGTCCCTGTTGCTTCAGACTTGGCATCAGAAAATTCTTCAATAGAAATCTGGTTCTCCTCTTCAAATAATCGATGCCTCCAATAATATCCTTCAATGCTAATAGTCTCCAATATAATGATCTTCAAAATTGGCCTTAGGCCACAAATTTCTGCCCTAATGAAGTGACTGTAATATCACCTCCAATCTGCAATAATTCAGGTGATATTTCACACCCTCAAAATTGCTATCAATGGGAGTTTTCGTTCCCAAAGACAATATGATTATCTGCAGACCACTTGGCTCCACAAATACTCAAGAAGAATTCACCAATCAACAAATTCATCAAATCTGGATGCCCAAATGGTGAGACCTCAGGGTCTATTTATGCATTTCTTCTAGAGGTCGGCCTCAATAAAATAATATTATCCTTTGACTTCTAGAAGATTCCAGTATATTTTAATCTTTTTGCACTTTATGAAATATTAAAATATTATATTATTAATAAAGTGCATCTCAACATCAAATTATAAAATAAGGTTTCCATAAATAGAAATAATGATGAAATATAATGGAAAACCTTACTCCAATCAAAAACTAAGCCAAGTAATCACCAAGTGACTGCAAAATGACTCTCTCACCATGCCTCATTAGCCTATGAGAGCCGTTAATAGGCTAATCCTGCTGATATGTCGATGTCAACTAGAAGGGGACATTACAGATGTGTTTTTCACAAATGGGTGTAGCCATTGTGGACATCATGTTGAGAGACTCCATGATGAACTCTTGTACATCTCTAAAATTGAGATGTGGTTTTCCACAAATGGGTGTAGCCATTGTGGGCATCATGTTGAGAGACTCCATGACGAGGATATCTAGAAAATACCTCCCTAGCTAAGAGGGAGTGTTAGTATTTGGTAGCTTCAGGAGATATTTTCCCTTAAATAAAATGTAATCAAGGCAGGTCGGCCTCTTATTTCATAAACAAAATTATATTTATTTCTAGGTCGGCCCTAGAAAGGAGGGTGCCTAGCTTTGCATATAAAGAGGATGAAGTCCTCTCATTTGAGGAATCAATCCATTCACTCTCCAATTTGCATCTTCAGCAGCAGCAACAGTTCGCCTCCTAGCAGCAGATTTGATTCTAAGAAGTGTCATCTTTTGTATTTCACTTCAAGGAGAAGTGTCTCCATTCATTGTATTAGACTCGGCCTTGTGTAAGGCCTGATTTGTATGCAGTTTTCTGCACTTAGTCATCTGATTTATAAAGAGAATATTGTTGCTAGGTTTTTCTCCCTCAAGTAGGAGCGTTTTCCCAAGGTAAAATTGTGTTCATTGTTTATGTGTTGCATTTTCTGCTTGTTGACATTTCTGATCTAAATCTAACATCAACATAATAACTGCACCCATATTCATGTACCCCTGCACCTTGATTTGAAAATGGCCTCATCTCTGTCATCCTTGTAGCCATGACTGTCTAAAATAGAATAAATCATACAACATCCCTCAATACTGCCTTCCAAACTCTAACATCACTTCACTACTTCCCTATTTTAACTAGAAAAAATTATATGCCAAGATTCAACAAGAAGCTTAGTTGAAAAGCTTGCAAAAGGAAAAGAATTTTTTGGAAGTTAGAGAGCAGTTTTTGCATTACAAAACATGAGTCTGAGTTATGGGACCAGAAATCTATTTGGGTTTTATTTGGGCTATTAATAATTTCTGTGGTGCTTTATGGGTGTGAAGTGTGGTCTAGCAACACATCAGAAATTAAATGGAGACAAATAGAAAGGATTCAAAAGCACCTGATTACAAGCAAATTCAAAATAAAAGCCATGATTCTTTATGAGGTTCTTCTAGCAGAAACAAGTACCTTCCATAGTGAGGCAACTGCTATAGTTTGTCTCTTACAATATTTGAAAAAAAATTGAGCAGATGGCGTAGAAGGCCTAAGGCTGTCACTAAATAAGTTTTGAACGAGAGAAAGAAGAATGGATTGAAACAAAACAAAATGGATGAACAAATGGAATATCAACTTGAATGCATGTTCAAATAATAACAAAGACATAAATGCATTGTTATGGATAAATTTCCCACGGCTGTGTGGGAAAGCTGTTAGGGAAAAAGAGGAAAGATTATCTTGATGAATTTAACCTTACATATGATCACTACTAAAAGGGCTATATATTATATAGAGGTAAATATCACTTGGTTAGAAAAAATGACCATAACCCAATTGAGGACTAATTTCATTTTCGATGTGAAACAGGCAGATGGAAGAAGACCAAATAAACAATGGGAGGAGAGGGTATGTGTCCTCTCCAAAGCCAGGGCAGATGAGTCAGAGAAACACTTTACTTTGGAGTGTAAAGCTTATTATAGTGATGTTCAAGCCAAATATGCAGATATTTCAGCAATGGTTCCTTTACAAAAGAAGGTCGAGAAATCAGGGGAATTTCCAAAATTCATCATCAAGATAAATAGCAGAGAATCAGCATTGTAGAACAATAAAATGGCTGGATCAGCTGTCCCATAGACTGTCTTTGGCCTTGTGGACATTAAAAAGCCAGGAAAATTGAGTCAGAGAAACACTTTACTTTGGAGTGTAAAGCTTATTATAGTGATGTTCAAGCCAAATATGCAGATACTTCAGCAATGGTTCCTTTACAGGATAAGGCTGAGAAATTAGGGGAAAGTCCAAAATTCATCATCAAGATAAATAGCAGAAAATCAGCATTGTAGAACAATAAAAAGGCTGGATCAGCTGTCCCATAGACTGTCTTTGGCCTTGTGGACATCAAAAGCCTTTTATTTTATTCCCAATGTTACTGCATTCACATACCCAACTCTACAGTAACACATACAATACCTTGCCTGCACCCAATAGAATTATATATTTAATTTCTTTTCTTTTCTTTCATTTTCTACATTTTATTTTTTAATATATATTTTACTGTCATGCCACTGGACCATGCTACCATGCATCCACCTTTGAAAAGTGCCGTTTCCAATAACCATACCAATATTGGAAATGCAGCCACACCCATGAAACCTACTAAGCTTGGCAGGAGTAAATTAAGAACATTGATGGTGGATCAATGGAGGGTGATCCAAAACATCGATGCAAAATCTTATACAGAGTTTTTCCAAAAGCATTTTACTCAATTTCATGGTTTTACCTGATGTTCTTAATAAATTAAGAATATCCTGACAATATGGTATCCTTTATCTAATATGATGCCCTCAAAAATATTAATAATTATAGCCAAAACATAGCAATAGAATCTAACCAAAGCAAATTCAACAAAACAAGTTAAGCAGTGCTTTAGATAGCCAAATGTTACTAACATAACAGTAGCCCTTATCCATCAGTCATGCTAATGATATAAAAATATTAAGAAAAATTAGCAAAGGAACAACAACTACCAAATAGTAATGATGTCCTTGCTAAGCCAGTGATTTCCAAGGTTGCATGGGCATAAAAGAGGGAGATTGGAATAGGTTATGTGCAGGCGCCCGTAACTCCACTGAGAAGGATTGATAGTGCAAAAAGTTTATATATAAGCACCAATAAAGTTATTAAAGTAAACAGTTGAAAATAAATTGAGGCATGAATTCAAGTCTCAATTGTGTTTGACCATGCAACAGATCAGTTTTGTGACTGATACACACATGGGGTTAACTGTTACAATAATTATTATTAACTATTACATGCAATGTCATAAGGTTTGTGATAAAATTCAAATAGTATAATTTTTATTTTTACTTTTATTTAAATATAAATATTAAAAATTAAGTAAATTTAAAAATATTAAGTAAATGTTGGGTGATTTAACTTTGTCCTTCAGTGATCAGGCCCTGTTACCGCTCCCTTAACCTTTTTGCACCAGCACAAAAGGCTCAACTAGCAATGATCCCAGTTGCAAAGGAGAGGAAAGGGACTCCTTGTTTGATATCATTCAAGGACCTGAGCAAATGGAGAAGCATATGATGAATAGTCAATAGTATAGTGAGTTGTAGACAGATGATTTTCAAATGATCTGCCAATGCCAACACTGCTGCAGCCTACTAATCTGAAAAACCCTTGACAGCCACAGAAAACCCTAATATTTTGTCACAAAGTTCAAATTGTCCACTCACGTGTCAACAAACATATTGACAATTTCATACAGTTTTTTTTGGTTTTTTTGGTTTTCTTTTTTGGCACAATTAAATTTTTTGGTTAAAATGTGGCAAACCATATGAAATAATTACAAGTAGAATATGACTTATCATTAAGGTTCCATGCCTACATAAATAATACGTATTTCCTGCACCATGCTAAGTTGGTTGACTGAAACCAGCCCAACCTTGACTAGTTCAGCACCTTTATATTTTTTAATACATATCCCTAGGTCAATCTAATATATAGTTTGTATTTTGTAATACAATGGTAATTTTCTAAACAAAAATCTATAACAGATTTGGAGCATAATGTACAAAACAAGGATCCTGCTACAAAATCAGATTCAGCATGGTAAGTTCCTAACTTCTCTCCTTGTGTTCATTTAGCATAAAAAATAAAAAAATATAAATTATGGAGAAAGCTACATAAAATACCTGCCAAAACAAAATTATAGTATCATCATCTTCATTCTACTCATGATACTGTGTGTGCCTTACAATCATTCAAGCAACTGTCTCGTCATATCCATATAGCATGAGATCCATATCTTCAGGTTCCAATGCTCGCAGGAACTGTTGATATGTGGAATTAACAAGCAGGTCCTGGAAGCCCTGAGCAAAGCAATTAACTTGCTCTGTAACAGATATTACAAAACGCTGCTGAATAAGCAGATCCACATACTGACGTCTATTTATGCTGCTCACAACCTTATCCTTTCCACCTGGACAAAGCTCCACTATCTTCCGGGAGCCTAGTTCTTCGACTTCAGTTACAAAAGTAAGCTCCAGAGCACCTGAATCAAAGATCTCTGGATCCAAGTCCAAAATTTTCTTGCAACTCAAGTATAACTCAGGATCTGCATCATGGATATCTTCCCAACAGACTGATTCGCCTGCCAGCTGCCTGAAGAATGCACGAGCTAAAACAACATCAATTTGGACCCTGTGCATTAGAGCTAAAGCGATGACTCGACCACAAAACTTGAAATAGGTAAGATGCCCTGGATTCACCCCAGATGCTGCAGAATGAGGATAAAAAGTTATCAGTAGACTGGTCCAGGTTACCTTAATACTTTTCATATTGTTCATATTTCACCACCCCAAAACAGTACTAGATTCTATAACTATTTTACATAAAATTGATTAATTTCAACACAATCACCAACTATGTATATTCCCTCCACTAATTGCAATAAACCTTACTAGAAAAAAGAAATTTTAGTCAAGATGAAATTCTCAGTAAGAACTATGCAACAGACAAAATCCAAGCATATATTTATGCACACCAACCATCAATGGAACATAGCAGTAAAATGCAAGTTAGCTCAATGACTCCTGAAAACAACAAACATCTTGCAACCATCAAAAATTAGAAGTAAATTCTAAATAGAAAGCAAATATAGCAGATGTTCACAGTATGACATAAGAACAGAAAAGAAAATGTTTTACAATTTCTCGTCCAAAAAGCCTATAAAATCTGTCCATGGCAGAGTAGCCAGATACGCCCCTGCCTCTCACTGGGCACGCGTACCCCTGTATCCGATACGGATACTTGTGCGATATGCCATGGATACACGTTGGATACCGTACCCACACGTGCCCAAAAAACCTTTATTTTCCAGCTGTGCTGGATACTATGTGATTTGATTTTCAAAAAAGTTGATGTGAATCTTTCAAAATATTATCTTAAAAAACTTCAATCATGCAATTTTTTGTTTTGTTCTGTATAAATAAAACCTACACCAAATGAGGAAGACAAATGAAATGTTTTTCTATTTCAGCAACCCATTTTTCTAAGTCTTCTTACATTACAATTCTACTATTTTTTTGGTGTTTTAATTTTTACAAATTTAAAAAAGTTAATTGTTTATAATTTTATATTCATATTTATATTATATTGTTTAAATGTTATTCTTTCAATATAAATAAAATTTATTAATATATATTTAACTATCTATTCTTTACTAAATTATTAATATTTGAATTTTAATATTATTTTAATTTATATTTTCTAATTTGCTTTTAAAGTAATGAAAATTTCCTCTAATAACTTAGAAAATATATGTGTATGTTTTTTTTATGAATGTCGTATCCAGCCGTATCCCATAATGGGGGTCTTAAAAAATGGCCATATCGGTATCTGATACATATCCAAATCTATATCCATATCCATGTCCATGCTACTTTGGTCCATGGCCATAATAATAGTGAGATTACCTGGATTAGGGAAAAACCTTCGGCGATCATTTGGGCATGACAGAAAAAGTGCATTCTGAGGATTAAAGATTTCACGGCATATCAAACAAAACCATTCACGCAAGACACCTGGACCAGTTGCCTCCTCAGTAATAAACTCTACAGAAATCCCTCCCTGTAGAGCCTCAGGTTCAACATATGCCAGCGATTCAAACGATTCTGTGAGCAGCTGGGATCTGTGGACAACAACTTCCTGGCGTTCATCATGGTCATCCTGTGGTTCTGGGAGCATGGCCATCACAAGCCGCTTCTTAGACTCAAAATCAAGAAGAGACCCATACTCAAGTAGCCAAAAGTGGTCATCATTCCACCGTGATTGCCTCATAAGAATATTTAAAGCTGTATGGCGTGATTTCAGGATAGATAACATTTCCTCCATGGCCTCATCATACAGCTTGGCAATGGCATGCAAACCTTTTAAAACCACTAGAAATGGAGTCCAGCCAAACGGGTGATCCTCAACTGTTGATGTTCCTGGTGCAACAAGAACATCTTCAACAGCTTCAAGGCAATTGTCAATTTCATGAAGCAGCTTCCTGAAAACTGCTAGAAGCCATTATGGGATCCAATCTCCTCCTTCAAGTTGGCAGAATAGTTAGCAGTGATGACCAGTTTCTGCGATAGATCTTTTCGAACACCTTTTTTTTTCTCTTTCATATGAAAAGCATATGATGGCATGTGGGATTCACTTCCTTTGCAAGATTCCATGGCTTTACAGAGAGGTATTACAAAAGCCGTGAAGTCCTGCCCTTCTTTGAGAGGTAGCAAATGATTTACAGCAATATCTTTAAGTGCACAGGCCTTTCTAGTCCAGCACAAACTTGATGACAGCCTATTTGACAGCTCATTCACAAAAGGAGAAAATTCTTGTACAATAGTTGATGCCCTCGCTTCATTAAAATAAGGGCTTCCATGGGCAGCACCGATTGTGTCCAGCAGAGAGGCTAGAGAGCTACGGCAGACTGGATATAAACTGTTATTGGGAGCATTATTGGCTAGCAACTTGCAAAAGTCCAAAAGAATAGGAGCACAATAGCAGTGAATACGATTTGGCAAATAGTCATCATTGGATGAGGTAAACAGCTTAATACATTCTTCTGCACACTTAGAATTGCTATCTAGGGGGGAAAGCAGTAGCATCACCAAAGCCTGGGTAGCTCCTGCAAGCTGAAAGACCTGCATGTGATCTGAAGGAGGTACTGGCTTTGCAGCCATCTTCAAGAAATCCTTTACTCGGTCCCGGACCATATCCTGTAGCACATTTGGCCTATCACTTTTGCCACATAGCAACCAGATAATGCTCACTAAATCATTAACAAGCCGCCAGGAAAGTGGAAGTGCTGTGCTTCTCATGCGACCAACCAAATGAAGCATTGCATCATTGGTGACATTATAGTCTGCCAAAGTCTGATCCTGCTGCAGTTGCTTTCCACAGTAGATGAGACGCTGTTCATATGTGGGTAACCCAGTTCTCGACTGGATCATCCTGTGAATAGAATCAACTGTATCACTCAAGCTGGCATGAAGGACTATGGTGCGTCCATCTAGAATGGTCCTAACAAAGAACTGTAACTCTGATTCTGAGTTTGTGGACACATTTAAATCAAAACAATCTTGGGAACTTGAGCAACTTGAAGTTCCAGCATAGAGACCATCTGTATGGCCAACATTTGAAACTTCTAGGGTCTCAGTTAAGGATTTGCTCAATGAGTTTTCCATATCTTCATCATTCTCTTTCTCCTTCACAAGCATATCAATGTAATTTCCATCATATTCAGATTCCCTTGTGTCTGTACATTGCTCTTTATGCTCTTCATTATCAGCCAGTTGTGAGACATTCTCCAGGACATCTGATACTGTTTGCAGTGAATCCTCTACCTTGTCAATTGATGTGGAGCTAGCAGATGTTGGATAATCAAAAGTATAATCAATGGGTTGATTGCCCCGAGTAGAGCATTCCATGGGAGTTTCTCCCTCTTCCTCATCAGTCAACAACTCCAAAGTGTCCTCTTTGGTTGTGGAAGATGAAATTTTACGCACATCATTAGATGCTGTTCGCAGAAATTCCACTTCAGAAAAATCTGCATCCATCATCATAACATCATTGCCTACATCAAGACTGTCCGAGCGGATTGCAACCTCTGTCTCACATGGCCCCTGCAGAACAGAGTTACCAAAAGTAGACTCCTCCACAACACAATTCATTACACATGCAACATTCTCCTCCATTGTCTGACTCTCAATTTCACAATTTCCAAACTGATCACCCAGAACCATTGTCTGTCTCCTCTCTTGCCAACAATCGTGTCCAACTTCCCACCTTGGTCTTACCCCTATCAAATCAGAAGACTCTACCACACCTTCCAAATCCTCAAACTTCCGTTTACTTAACACGATTTGAGACTGCAAAGATGCAACTGACCGTGCTGAAAACATGAATCCACCCCCCTGTCAAATACCCTATCGTCTATCCCATCCAATTGAGAGGCCTGAATAGACCGTTCCCCGTTGAGCAAGACCGTTCCCCGTTGAGCAAGGGAACGGTTTCCATGATTGCACCAGTTCTTCTCTCGCAAGAGTTTCCTTCACAATGCACAAACTGTCCTACCAAGGATCGTTCTTAACTTTTATTCCTAGCAGCCAAAAGAAAACAAAGCCCATTAGTTGGCAAGCATGCAACCTAACTTCAAAAACAAATCGAAACCCTAATGGTTTGCTCAACATTAAAAGAGTATTCAACCAAATTACCAAAATTTCTGAACTAAAATTAAAGGCTTCGAAATCTTCCAAGCTTTCAATAATCCAGCTAAATTATCACAATTTCCAAAACTGAAATCAAAGCCTTAAATCCATTTTCGCCATTTTTTAAGTCTACTTGGAATTCCACTTTCCTAAACACAATCGCATCGTTAATTTTAATCTCCATTTTCAAGTTCAACTCATCTAAATTATCCCAGTTTCCAAAACAAATGAAAAATCCTTACTGCTTGCTTAACTTCCAAACCTCATTCAGCCACATAACCCCTGTTTCAAAATCAAAAATTAAAGCCATAATCATTTCCTTGGTTTTCAAACCCCGTCCAATTTAATTATTGCAATTTCGAAAACAAAATCAAACTCCTAACTTTTTCTTCAGTTTCAACGACTATCCAACAAAATCAACCAAATTTCCAAAACAAATATCAGACTCCTTAACGTTTTCTTCATTTCAAGGCCTATCCACATAAAAATTCTCAATTTCCAAAACCTCAAGGTCGAAGGCCCTTAGCCCTTCAACAACTAAAAGTAAAACATAAGTCAGGAGTCAGCAAGCATTAGTGAACCCCTTGACCGATTGGGATACAAAAAAAAATTATTCCGCCACCAAGAAGCACTAATTAAAAAAGCGTGTGAGCCTCAAAACCCTAATTGCAATTGTAATTATGAAAGTCTATACATCGTTAAACCGTCGGAATCGAACTCAGCAAAATTACTTCATACAACAAAAGCTGAAAAGGCAGGGGCGAATTCTCAGAGTGCGTCAGTACCTGAAAAATGTAGAAACCCTTGGGGACTCAAAACCCTCTGAATTCAAACCGTGCTGCAATCTATCAGAAACAAAACCGCCCACGATCACCAGAATTCTGCAAGTCCCGCCGCGAGAAACTGCAGTGAGTTGACATGCCCCGATCAAGTCCCCAACTTCTTCCACCGACAAATTAATCCGTCGCCAGCCCTATAAATTACTCGACCATACCCTAACAAAAGTTTAGGGAAAATCGGAAAACCCTCCATCCATTCCGCTATATTATACTTCCGATTAATTTCTTCCAAGTCGAACATTACTTTTCGTTAAAAGAGGAAAAACAACGCAGCAGAATTGGAAACCGCCATCAGAGAGAGTTCCAAAGTGTTTCTGTTCTTGTGTAAAGATGCGCGCGGTTTAACCGACGCAAAGCACTAATGCCAACAAAATCAGAAGCCTAAGAAAAATAGCGTGGTTATACGGGTGGGTAATTGCTGGCGTCTTTCTTTCATGTGCCACGTGTATGTACGGAATTGTGTTATGGTGACAGGCTGTCTTTACCTATCGATTAAACAATCTTAAGCGGACGATTAAGAAGGTTTTGTAGTTTGCTCGGCTGCTTACGTGTCATTGCGGAACAGGATGGAGTTCTGGCATTCTGCAGATGGTCGGCGCGTGGCGGTGCAGCAGTGGCTGGGCGAAGATGCCACGTCATCATTGCTTTGCTTTGCCAAGGAGATTCCCACGTCATCATGGCTTTGCTTTGCTCTGATAAGGACGTGTCATGGTGGTCACACACCGGCTAAAAAATAAAAACCATCTAAGAGTTTTTATGATATTATTTCAGAATACATTGTGCTAAATTTAGTTCAGAAGAGGAGCAGCAGCTTTTCATAGATTTTTTATTTTATGAATTTTTGAGTGGTTGAAGTCGCAGTACAATTGATGGTCCCATAAATCTTTTTGATTTCATGGTTATAACGAAGATCATTTTATTTCATTACTGTAAAAAAAACAAATCCACTTTATATTTATAGTGGTCAATGGTATACAATTAGTTTATGTATTTGAGTTGGGGGTCGAAAGTAATTGAATTATAGATTCAATGAAAATTTTGTTATACAAATTCCATTTGTCATGGTGTCAAAAAATTAAACACCTAGCATATAATTATCATTGATCTAGAAATTATAATATGTATTGGCTTGGATTACTTCAACAAGTGTAGGATTAATCTTCGTGAATGTGGATCTAAATTTCTACATCGAACTAAACCTATAATTTGAGAATCAAAATTAGGAGAAGTATTTTGACTTAGTATAATTAATTATGTATTACATTTTACAGTAAGTTTACTTAGGTATTTTATATTATTTACTTCAATAAATTAGGAAATAAGAGCACATGTCATCTCCTTAACTGATGGAAGTATATGACACCTTTGTCTCATTCAAATCCTTGATTGATAGTATTTAGGTGTCATATTTCTCACATCGAGATGAGTTTGCTTGACACTATTGCTCCTCTAGTTGAGTTGATCCTTTAGATAATTTCTCTCCTCCAAAATTGATATTCCAAATCGACTCAACACAAAAGTGAATGAGGTGGAATTTGAACAGCACATGTGTTGCACCCTTGTTGATGGTGTACACCAAATTACTCCTAGTCTTCTAGAGGGAGCCAATTAAGAAGTAGAGAATCTAATAGATTACTCTCTTCACATGGAAGGAGGGTCTTGCAGATAAGAGCAATATGATCAAATGGAGCGAGGGTCATGTTGATTGGTTCACTCACCTTGTGAGAAAGGAATACCTAGTAGCAAACAATGATGTATATTTGAGTTATAACGACTAGGGTGTGAGAGTATTCTCTTGCACATATTTGAAATGTTAAATCATTATGATTCTAATCTCAATAAGTTTGATGAGTTATTCTAAGAGAACAAAGCCTCTTGTGTGAAACTCTTTGCTTATGCATTCTCTATTTGGTTTCTTGAATCCTTCTAAGAATCTCTACTTGTTCTTGGACTTACTCTTGGTTGGGCATTTATTGTATGGGTTGATTTTCTCATATTTCACTTTAGACTATATCAATCCAATTCTATGTGATTCCAAGACATAATGGTCATGAGATGCCCAAGTGATGGAAGAGCGAGAACTTTGAGAGGAAAGTCTTAATGTGTTATTTTTCTTTTACTTGTTCATTGTTTAAGTTTGCTCATTGTAGTTGAAGTTGTTTGATTTTTCTCATTGATGGATTGTTGAAATGTTTTTGAATGCTTTTGATCATGGTTGAGGGATTTTTGTTTATTGTTTTTGTTTTTGAGAATAGTACTAACTTATAATCTATAATCTAACGAAGCAATAATAATTTATAATCTAACTAAGAAGCAATAACAAAATGTTAATATCCTTGGACATTTTTTATCATCTAACTACTTCTTCTAAGCTATTACACTAAATTTAAAATAAGAAAGCCTATATGATGCTCTAGTGAAGCTTCTTTGGAGTTGTTGTGGAATATGTGCTTGGAGGATCCAACTTGACTTTTTATTTCTTCTCCTCTTCCAACTTTAGGGTGCTCCTCTTGACATAAAAGAAGATCTAATATTGGAGATGGATTGGCAAGAGTAGAATCTTCAAAATCGTCTTGGTATTGCATGGGAAGGCTAGAGACAAGTTGTAGGAGATCTAGGAACTAGCTTTACAAAGAGGGATAAATTTTTTTAAAAGTGGTCATATTCTTGGAGGAAATGATGTAAAGCTTCTAGTAAAGTGATGCACATGTAGCCTAAATCCTTCTACTCTACTTCATGGACTTAACAATGTATGAGTATCATCTTTGATGTTTATCTTTATTATGTATATTTTGTGTGGAATGCATGGAGGAGGGGTGCTTAAATAGGATAATGAATTATATGTTAAGAAAAGAGGTTCAACAATCAAGGGGAGTGAATGGTTCCATCAAGAATTAAGAGTTATATTACTCAAAGGAAAAACTATAAAACAAAAAGAATTACACCAACCAAAGATGACAAGGTAGCCCTTCTCAAAAGGTGGGTCACCCATTTTCTCAGGGTTGGTCACTCAGTTTCTCAGGGTAGGTCACTCAGGTGACCGTATAGCTTAATGTGGGTCTCCTAGACACCCCTATACTTTAAGGCATGAAAGCTTAATTTTAGAAGAGAGGAGATGATGTGTAAGCTAACTACGTGGCTAGAAAGGATGGAAAACACATGGGAGAAGGTTCTAAGGACACTAAGAGGACTTTCGCCAAGACATAAATATCATGAGAAGAAATAAGCACACCACATGGGTCATGAGTTGAATTTCCAAATCATCATCACACTTATTAGATAGACCCACACAATTTTGGATGATTATAAGAACACTTGTCACTTCAACATGTATATCATGGAGCCTATATGTAATGCAGTATATTTCCTTGTTTTACATACCTTGAACATAGATACTAAAATATTAGTATTATTATTTTGTTTGTATTGAATTTACTATAATATTATTATTCGATATTGGGTAGATTGTTGCTTATGCACAATTATAACATGGTTCTAGAGCAAGACAATTTATGTGCAAAGAAAATATCTAAGATATTGTCTTAGTCTTCTTCTCACCTAAGGTTGTGGTCTTGGAAATTGGATATTTATCTATATACACCTAAAATTAGTCAATACAATTAATTAATTAAATACTACTTATTTAATTAATGACCCCTTTTATTTCATCTACTTATAAATAAATTTTCAATTTATTTATATAGTTCACACTTTTATAAATTCTTCATTTTAAATCACATTCTTCTAAAATTAATTAAATAAACAAATGTCAATAGTTTGTTTTATTTAATTAAATATCTTCTCACTAAGTTTGAATAATTCCAAATTCAAATTTAGTCACATGTCTACAAAACTTTTTGCCACATCATCAAGTGTCACATGAATTTAAATATGTCTGATATTTAAATTACAATTATCCTCAACCAATTCCAAAACAAACTTTGGACACTTGGCCTTTTCACACATTTTATTCTCCCACACACTTAGCATGTTGTCTTTGGTGAAGGGACATCCTCCATGATTCTTTCTAACCTCTTTCATCTCCACCGTTCATCTCTTGTGTTTAAATCTTGACCATTGATTGATGCCACATCACAAGATGCTTTGGAAATCCTATAAATACAAGCCTATTCTACAACATTAGATCAATCCCATCTTTGAGTAATTTTTTTTATGCAGGAATAACATTGGAGCATTTGGAGCATTTAGAGTTTGATCATAGAGCATTTAGACATTTAGCATTTAGAATTGTTTTGTCATTTTAATCTAGAATCATGTCTTAATCCATAGTTGCATTGTAGTATCATTTTAGCTTAGTGTCATGGCTTAGTTTAGCATTTGCATTTCCATTATCATCTTAGATTTTATACAACATTTGCATCATTATCCATTGTCATATCACCATTTTCATTTATAGCAACATCATAATCTTAGCATCATATTTCATTAAATCATGTAGGGACTTAGATTCTTGCATTTTAATAGCATCTTGTTTCTCAAGTTTTTATTCTAGCAATCATAGTGCATACACAAAATCTGAGAGCCAATATGATTTAATGAATCTTTGAGAATAGAGAACAATGGAACGATTTTAGAGATTTGTTTTATTTTAACTTGGTTAATTCTATGATTCAAATCTTTAATGTAATATGTCTCATTGAGTTTGTGTGTTTAAATTATTGATTTACTAACTCCCACAATTCACACATACATTATCATTCATTCTAAAAGGCCTACGGAGAAAAATTGACTACTATATTGCATGTAGAGGAGTAAAATTAGTTAGGATTGACTTTCATTTTATCCAAAATTAACACCATATAATCAACAACAAAAAAAATTGGTAGAGTTTAACTTAAAAATTTATAGGTTGTGCACATTTCATAACATTTCAGAACAATATAGGCATCTCCATTGTGTCTAGATTAACCAAGATCCTATTAATTAACTTTCAATTCATTAAATTTTGAGTACTTGTAGTCAAGACAAAAAAAATAGGCCTGAGGAAAAAAGCATGAGGCCATATGGAAACCTACATAAGCTGTCATAGGTAGGTGTTATCAAAAGAAACATTTTTAAAAACTAAAAAATTGTTGTAAATATTTTTATAAAGTGCATTATGTAACATGCCCATTGTTCTACCTAGTAAATATACTAAGTTTTACCCACATGCAATTGACTACGCATCTAATGTAAAGCAATAAAAAAAATTATTTTCTATTCAATAATAAATGCATCATTTGAAATATAACTTTATCCAAACTTTTCCATTGCATAATCAAAGAATCATTCCAATAATATAAGTATGATTTAACTTTACATAAATATATTCAAGATAATGTTTCACATTACCATTTTAATAAAGATGGACACATGATTACATTGCTTCAACAAGCTTACAAGAACTAGAAATACAAATGGTCTAGAATGTCCTTTTCCCAAACCTTGGTCGCCAATTGTATGAGAAACATCACTCGAGCACTTTTCTGATAACCATGGACTAACTATAGTCCCCTACACATCTATCAAACTTGGTAAGATGGCCCTCCCTTCGATGAAGAGATTGGTTTGGTAACCTCATCCTTCAAATAGCCTTTTTTGAGCATAGTGATGTGTCCTACATATCTAGAGCTACCATAATGTCTACTACCTCATATATGATTACCCAAGCCTAGAATGTAAATTGGAACACATAGTGAATTGACAATGTAGACAATGGCTACCTACACTACTTTAGCCAAAGATTCATCACCCGATAACTTTGAGTGAGGTCATCTATTTCACCACATTTAATTGCTTGATTTGTATTGACCATTAGTATTCTATTCTAAGGTTATCCCCTTTCTCATGGATTATCCTAACCCCAATAATAACCTTCCTATTAACTTATATCTAAATGACTTGCTATAAGATCCACAATACAACTCTATCTTATGCTACACAACTATAGTATTTTTCAAACTATGCATAGTTCTGACATTCTACGGGTAGTATAAATAATATACAATCGTTTTCAAACCCCTTTATACTATAATAACTATATACATTTAAACCCAAAAGAAAGGTTTCCCAAAACAAGAGACAATCAAAGATCTTTCAAAAGACTTGCAAGCATCAAACACACATAAAAGACAATCTTTCCAGCATGATATCATAATAAACAATATTTTCAACATAATAACAAGGGCGTAGAAATCAACATGCATTTTTAAAGTTCCAACTGTATAACCTTCCCTCCTAGCTTAATGGTGCAAGATCACTTGCAACTTCCACTAAGAACAATCCAAAATCCTCTACTAGCTTCTCTCTAGATCTCTCAATAAAACTAATAAAATAACAAGCAACTCTCTTTATCTCATAATTCTCAACTCACTATCACAAAAATTGCAACAAAATAACACAAAGAAAATCAAATTAATAAGTGTAACAATTGGTAGAATGAGCACCTCTATTTATACTAATTTGTGAGCGAACGAAGGCTACAAATAAGTCAGTATTTCTACCACCTTTCTCACCTCATGCAACAACTCACCAAGTTAACTCATAGGTTTACAACATCATAGTCCTCACCATTTAAATGGTTGAGTCAACTTCATATATGAGACAACAAGCTCAATAAAAGTTTCCTAATTCAAATTCCTTTACAAAATGTTTTCAAGTTTGCTCTTGACTGAGTCTAAATGTTCTTTGTACCCTTATGCACATTTGGCAGACCTCTTATGAATTCCAAACTCTTGTAAATATGACGCCACCTTCATATGTTTGGTTCCACAATTATAGCCCGGGTTTTGATAGATTCAAAAGGCTTCAAAACAATATTAACTCCCTTCTCAAACGTTTACACAACATCAATAAAATCTTGTGTGCTTGTTCATTGGTTTGACTTGGTCTCACTTATATTTATGTGTTGGATTATATGCAACAAACTGCACTTTATCATATGCTCCATATATTATATTGCTTTCCTTTACAAATATTAACAATAGCAATTGCACTATGTTATGCGCTTTGAAGATATATCAATAACTCTTATATATATATATATTCATTTCATAAAGTTTATCAAATATATTTAATTAATAAACATATATATAGAATATATAAACATAAAGAATAATATTTCTCGTATATATATATATGTATATATATATATATATATATATATATATATATATACATATATATATGCGTGTATATATATATGCGTTTATATATATACAGTATATATATATATTACATGTATATATATATATGTATATACATATGTATTATATATATACATTATTGTTATTATTACATATGCATATGCATATATTATATATGCATATGCATATATATATATATGTATATGCATATATATTATTATATATATATATATGTATATATATATATATACATATACTACATCTATAAATATGTAATGCCATTTCAATATCTTTATGTGTGTGTGTGTGTGTGTGTGTGTGTCACCTTAGTCCAATCAATATTCCCATGCATATGGGTAATCCATCCATGAGCATGTGTAGGTATGTCAACCTACATATACTCATGTACGTATTCACTCACATGTATGAGTTAACCATAGATACATACATATATGCATCTATACATTAAATGCATATATCTCATCAATATAACAATAAACACACAAAGAAGGATTTTCACTTAACAACAAGACCTCATTTCAACATTCATACATCAAGATCACAAATTAATATAAACATACACAACTAGACTAAAGATCACTTACCATCTACCTAACTATCTTGACTCAACTAAGAACAACTAGGGTGTGAGTGTGTGAGTGCTTAGTAAGACTAAATTAAAGGTTACCAAACCAAGTTCTTCTCCTGAGTGATACTTCCCCTCTCTTCCAAAGGCTTGAACATGTTCTTGCATTCAACTTAGTTCACCATAATAGTAGTTGGCTAAATCAATGCATTCATATACATCACATACATGTCATATTCATATTATATATTTTATATACATAATCATCATAAAGCATTAAATAGAATCAAAGATTCATTCATCATATTCCATTGAAATTCATATATATATATAACACATTTACATTTATTAAAGCAATTTACCAAACTAGGTAATAGTAAATAGATATTAACACATAGGGTTTAACATATTCCCCCCTTGTGAATCATCATCCTCGATGATTTATAAGTATCTAATATGATCATAACATAAAGTACACATCACAAAACATCATTATTTTCAAGAGTTTTCAAAATCTAGCAAGACTTGTGGAAACTTTTGCTTCATTTCAGCATAGTCTTCCCATGTAGCAGAATCTTTTGCATACTGATCCCATTGGGCCTTGCATTGCGGAACTTCTCTATTATGCAAGTGGAGCTTTCGTGTTTTGAGCACCTTGAGAGGCCCGATTGTTACACCCTTGGGTCCTGCACTTGTAAAGCATTCCAATCAATAACATGGTTATTGCCTGGTATATACTTCTTAAGATACAAGACATGAAAGACGTTATGCATCCTAGAAAGAGTTGGTGGCAAGGAAATCCTATACACAATAGGGTTGATTTCTTCAAGAACTTCAAAAGGTCCAACGTAGTGCGAAGCTAGTTTGGATGACTTTCCAAACTTGATAAAACTCTTGTGAGGTTTAACTCTCAACAGTACCCTATCCCCTACTATGAAATTCCTAGGTACACATTTAGAATCATCATAACTTTTCTACCTATTGTTAGCTTTTGCTAACCTTTGCTTGATAATTTCAACTTGTTCCTCCATTTCTAATAACATCTTTGGTCCAAGGCTTATCCTATCTTCCAACTTATCCCAACTAATAGGATTTTGACACTTCCTACCATATAATGCTTCAAATGGAGCCATCTTGATCATTTATTTTTTATTTCTTGTGAATGTAGGTTTTTCACCAAAAATCAAGCTCTTTGTTCTACATGTGGAAAAATAGAATATTGTCAATTTTTTTTTTGAAAAGTATGATTTCACCAAATATTGAAGTCCTCGATCCAACAAAAAAAAAAAATTGAATGTCAATACATACAAAAAATGTTATGTGTTATACAGTCCGCCTATTTATGAATTGTAATTAGTTTGACTTTGAAACTTGATTAAAGAAAAAATATTCAATAAAACACTATGAAACCAATTGGAAGCACTAGATATGGTAGTTACAAATATAAATTAAAAAAAATAAGAATTTTATCCTTCATGGAAAAAAATTTGTGTTATACGATGATCGCCACTCCTTAAAAATGGTGTTTACTGAAAAAAACTAGTTTTCAAAGGAGATGGAAAAAGAAGTGCAATCTGATTCCAATTTTTTTTTTAAATGTATATTTAAATCTACAAACAAAATGTCACAAATCACTAGTTTGCATCATCTTCAAATTCCTCACGATTTAGCCGCTATAGGTGCCCAAAAGAGAAGATTTAGTAAGAAAAAATCAATTTGGTGTCTAGTTTGGCCAAAAATTGTAAACTAGTATTGTGGGATTGCCCAAGTCTCATAAATTTAAATATCCTTAATATTTAAATGGAAAATTTTCCTCAACAAATTCTTAAACAAAGTTGAGACTCTTGGCTCTCTTCCTCCATTTATTCTTCTAAACACTTGGAAAAGTGTTCTATTAAAGGGAACACTCTTCATGATTCCCTCTAACTTCTTCATTCTCCATCGTTCATTTCTCCAGCCAAAATCCTAACCATCAGTTGCTGCCACATAATTTTATGCCTTGGAAATCTTATAAATATAGCATCATTCTCTAGCATTTCATATCTCATCTTTGAGAAATATTACTCTGTAGAAATTACATTAGAGCACTTTGAGCATTTAGAGCATTTGAACATTTAGTAATTAGCATTTTAGAGGCATTTAGTTTAGCACAATCATGGCTTAGTTATTAGATGCATTTTCATTATCACAGTATTTTGTATACAACATTTTCATCATATAATTTACTATCATATCTTCATCATAGCATCATCAATCACATAGTTTATCATCATGTAGGAATGGATTGCTTACATTTTCTAGTGTTTCATTCCTCAAGTTTCCATTCTAATAGTCATAGTGCATACACAAATCTAAAAGCCATTATGATTTAATGAATCCCTGAAGATAGGAAACAATCCCAGGATGACTTTCGAGAATTGGTTTTGTTTCAATTTGATTCAATTTTCTATTCAATTTCTCTAATATAATGTCTCATTGCTTATGTGATTTTGTTATTCACTTACACATTTTACCTCACACAGCAAGAAGTTATTAGCCTTGTCTTAGTAATGTATCTCTCCTTGTCTCTTAACTGTTATATTCGTCTTCCACTTATATTACTTGAGATTGAGAAGTCAATAACCTAGTTAATGGTTGACATAGATTTGCATTACTAACCCCTTTTTCATTTTCCCTTTTCTTTTTCTTTTTCTTTGGTGTGCTTGTATGTGTGTATCATGTTCCCCTGCATTGTGCATTTGATGTTTTATCTCTCTATGCACTTCCTCTATTTCTTCCTCTATTCTTCTCTATGTATTACATTCCCTTTCATTTTTTTTGTTTTCCTTTTAGGGATGATGCAAAGAATAGAGACAACCTATGTCTCTTCCATGTTGACCCAAAAGGTCCTTTCTTTTTCGCTATTGTTTTATGTTCTCCTTTTGGGGATGATTCAATGCGTTGAGATGTGACCTATTTCTCTTCCATGTTGACCGAAATGCTCCCTTTTCCTTTAAACTTTATCTTTTTTTTTGTGTTTTCCCTTTGGGGATGACGCAAGACATTAAGACCAAAATGCCTCCTTCATGTTGACCCAAAAGCTTTTCCTTTTTCTTTTACCTTTTTGTTTTCCATTGCTTGTGTTTTCCTTTTGGGGATCATGCAAAGCATTGAGACCGCAATGTCTCTTCCATGTTGACCCAAAACAAACTTTTTTTTCTTTTGTTTTCACTCTCCTTGTGTAATTCTTCCAGTTCTATGTGCTTTGGGGAATGATGAAAATTCCGAGCTCTTTAATAAAAACATTGCAACAACATACTGACCTAAAACCCATAGATCTATTATGACTTGGCATAGGGGCTTTCCAAGTTGGTTCTCATGTCTTGTTTTCTTTTTGCATTTTTCCTTTGCTAGTTTAAAGCAATTACTCATAGAACGGTGTGTAGCAATTCCTTTAAAGTGGGGGGCATCCATTGGCATCATTTCATTTGCATTCTTGGTTCTTAGTGTAGCCTTGTCACTTCATACAATGTGTTCATCACTTTGTGGATGACATTGGGTGTGATATCCCTCATAAGTGTGATCTATCTTAGCATATTAAATTACTCTTAGTGGCTTGATGTGACACATTGCATTCCCTAAGTTGTGAATATTCTATTCTTTTATTGGTCCTCTCTTGGAGACATTAGACATAATGTTCCCTAAGTGAAAAACCTTGCATGAACTTAACAAGACTCCTATGAACATATTTTGAATTTTATATTTTACATATTTGCCACCTTGCATAACACAACTTGCATGCTTGTGGTACCTTTCTCTTTATTCATGAGTTCTAAGCATACAGAGCTTTGCTTGTCTCATAAAGCATGAACTGAAATTTTACCCTGTGGAAATTTGTTGAAGTTAATAGGAGGTATAACTTTGATATGGTTGAGTGCGAAACCCATTCAACAACATGACTTTCCCCATAGCCACCTATGTGTTTGTGAGTGCATACCAACTAGCATATGTATTTCACCTCTCGGGTCTTCTCACCTAGTGGACTGCCATGAGTTCAATCACCCCAAAGTGAGTATGTATTCTCATTTTTAGACAAACAACCTAGATCTGATTCACAATTAGATGAAAAAATTATCAAAGCTTGATCCAAATTTTCCTTTTTCCTCTCCATTTTTTCTTTCTCCTTCACATGTGTTCCTTTGTCTTATGTTTAGTTTTCCATGGGATCTTCATCCTGGGGGCTTGATCATCCCTCTTGATCATTATCATTCCATCTTGCTAACATAAGTGCATTTGGATCCTTCTCGATATGCATGGCTACTTTAGTGTGAAT
>VDFB02265244.1:0-16177 GCA_007258455.2 Sequoia sempervirens
GAATACAATACACACAGATCGAATTCAAGACCAAATCGGTCTTCATTCATGATTTCATCAAAAAAGCTAACACCGATTTGTATCAAGCGCATCCAAAGAGTTGACAAGCGTAGTCAGTCAAATCCACATGGTTTCATGCCTCGTATAGCTAATTGTCTTCCAAGGCCGGTTTAGAAGGTTGATACCATTGGAATTCTATGTGTACAACAAGTTCATTTGCATTTCTCACAACCAGAGGGTCTGCAGTCAAACTTCGCGGTTTCATCATGCAACACTCTTCCATGGAGAAAAGCGTGAAAAACGTGAGAAGCGTCAGAAGCATAAAGTTGCAAAAGAAACAGTGGCCATCACTTCAGTTACAGAGCCGCCAGAGTTACCAATCAGTGAAATGCCAGTTTAAGTGTGCAGTGATTTCCAAGATTGCTTGAGTTGCTGACAAGCAATGAATTGACAGTTGAGACATGTGACGACCTTTAGATGGTGATGCAGTCAACAACCTCGTGGAGGGGTTACTTGCTCGAGATCACGGCCAGTGAACTCCAAATCCCACCTTTCAGGATAGACATCCGACACAACGGTTAACTCAATGCTTCTTTCTAAGTTAACTTGTTGTTCCACCTTTCATGCTATGTCTATTTTGGAATCATCAATGTACAATTGGAGTTTTCTCTTAGTTTTCATTTTAATAAGGACGAGCATGCTTGCACATATCCATTTAGTTTAGTCTTGTTTCGGTTAACTGATGGTAGTTTTCCAATTAACTATATTGTTTTCTTTATTAGGGTTTAGCAATAAAATCTTGCATGCTTGCAAGACTGTAGTTGACTCAAGGTGATTTTAGGGTTCCCTACACCTTTTGATGTCTATAAATAAGAGCTCTTTGCTCATTTGTAATTAACTTTTGCACGAGATAGTAATATATGTTGTGCCCACCTTGCCTGTAATATTGTTGGTTCTGTATCTGTTCACAAGATTTTACTACGATGATGAATTGTTGTGCCACCTTGCCTTCATGTTATTGTTATGGTGATTGCTTATCTTAGTTAAATATAGTCGATAGTTTGATCGTGGATTGTATGCGTGTTTCGCCTATGCAATTTACTATCCTAGTTGGCTATTCTATGTTTTGTTTCAAATAAGCCTATTCGGATGATGCAAATAGATGTGCCACCTTGCCTTCATGTTGTAAGTCTGTACCTAAAGCTTATTGTTTGATATGTGTGTTAATAAACCTATTCAACCAAGCAAATTGTTGTGCCACCTTGCCTTCATGTTGTGAATCTATACTCAGTTTATCGTATATTTGTTTGTGTTAATAAACTTCTTCCCAGCCAAGCAAATAGTTGTGCCACCTTGCCTTACGTTGTGAATCTATCCCTGAAGTTTATCGTATAGAACATTCCTGCTCCATTTCCTCATGCTCTGTTTACTTGAGGAGATTGCATAGATTAAAAGCTTTAGTTCAGTTGTAGTTAGTGATCTACGAAACGAGAAAATCCTTAGCTGCAACATTCGTGGTTTTTCTTAACCTTGTGCCTCTTCCAGCTGAAAACAAAAACATAGGATTTAGATTACTTTTATTTTCCACGCATTTCAGCAATACAAGGGAGCTTCCCCTCCTAATTTGAAGAGCACTCATTACGCAGTGTGCATAGCTGTCTGTACCAACTTGCACTCCATAGGTGCTAGTTGTTACGCCAACAATATGCTCATTTTATGCCTATGCCTTTCGAATTTAAAGCACCACAAGTTGCTCGTCTATTTTTTGAGAAAATTTTCAAACTTCATGGAGTGCCAAAGAGGATTGTAAGTGATAGAGAGACCATATATTCATCGGCACTTTTTGGCAAGAGTTAATGAAGTTGGTTGGAACGGAACTTGATCATAGCACTAGTTATCATCCTCAAACGGATGGTCAAACTGAAATTGTTCACAAATGACTTGAAGGTTATTTGAGGAACTATGTCTAACTATGTTTCGAGACAACAAAAAGCATGGGAAAAATGGTTACATTTGGCAGAATTTTGTTACAACACTACGTATCACATGAGCATTGGCATGACTGCTCTGTAATGTCCCCTTTCTAGCTTAGACATGTCAACAGGTTGCTTAGCCTATTCCTGACCCTTGTAGGCTAGAGAAGATGGTTAGGGGGTCTCATTTGGCAGTATTCGGCATGGTTTTACCTCCAATGATCAATGGGCGTTCAGGTTTGACCTTCGTTGGACTCCGTTTGACACACTTACTATTTATAGTAAGTGACCTTTTCAAGGAGTCAAGGTTTCTATTTATATCAGAGGCACCTGGACAGTCTCCAGAGGAAGTGACGACCTTTAATGGGGCTCTGCAATTGTTACTTGGTACATTTGGAGAGACTTACTATATAAAGTAAGTCGGGAGCATGGAGTCACTAATTTTGGCAGGGAACCTGGTGATATAATATTTGCAAATATTCAATGGTTAAATGAGTTGACTTTATGATGAAATCAATTATTAAAAAGTTATTTTAAAAGCATATGTTATAAAAGTCACTTTAAGTTATAAAGGGGCCCATGAGGCCATGACCCTCACATTAGTTGCCACTTAAAAAGTATTTATTATATTGGGCGCCCAAACCATGAGATATAAGTCAACTTAATATAAACAAAAGCAAATTAAAAGTTATATCATTTAAATGTTTTAAATAGCCAAAAAGGGTCGAATTTCTCAAGGAGGGTATAAATACTCAATGAAAAGCAAATCAACCTCATTGTATTGTGAGTACTTGAATTTGTTTTTGAAGATTTTGGCTTTTGCTGTGAGAAACCAAGGGTTTCAGCAGTTTGGCTTCAATCCAGCCATTGAAGAACGAAAACTCTTCAATGCTTATGCAGTTTTGAGGTTGTGGAAGATCAGCTGAATTATTGCACGAGGTTTCGCTTCATTCCGGAGTCAAAATAGAGCAGATTGGTGAAGAAATTCAGGGAATATTTGAGGGTTACTTGAAGAAATTATACCAGGTTTGAAGAACCTGATTTTATACACTTTCATTGAAGATATTTCAAGATTGAGAGGGGCCGTACAAATTTCTTTGAGGCCACACAAACTTGCAGTTGTGAGGCCATACTTTGCTGGTATAGTCCGTACAGCACCCAGCTGGAGGCGTCTTTCTTCTAGGGGCTGAAACGCCTCTCTCTAGAGCAGCTAGCCACTTCCATTGAGGGCGGCTAAGTAGTGGGAAAACTCAGCAACAAAGAAAGGTGGGGAAAATTGAAGACATCAGCTGCAACATCATTCAAGGGTTCCACAAATTCAATACCTACAGGTTCATTTCTGATTTGTAATGCATTCTAGGAGTCAATAGACATTTTCATTGCAATCATTCAGTCATACCAGCAATGTATTAGAATTTGCATTCAACTAAGGAGGAATAAAATTATGCTGCTAATTGTTTGATGTAATGCCTATAATGAACATGCTTAACAAATGTTGATGGGATGCATGCCAAGTGTTTGACTTTATGGCTACTAGTTGTAGATTGATAGGTGCATCCATTTCAAAGATTATTGCACCATATATTAGACTTATGCATGTTATCAAGTCCATACTTTTTGTTAGAAACATCATGAAATGTCAATGAAACATTCCAACAAGCAAAACTACAAACTCAGAAAATCCTATCAGCAAGGGAACAAATTCTGATTTTTATAACAGCGAGGGTTTGGGTTTAGAGTTTTACACCAGCAATGTGTGATATTCAATTTGAGACACCAGGTCTCTTACAATGGTATCAAAGCAGTTTCTTGCCACCTTGTTGGGTTAGACATCACATGAGATCACAAGAAGTTGGCCCTTACAGGTACTATACACGAAGTAGAAGAGCAGAACAGCAGGTTAACCATAGAACGGCAGGTTAACCAAGCTGGAGAACAGGTACCACAGGTGATTATGGGTGATACAGGTAGTGGTAGTCCTCCTAGGCATGATAGACATGATGAGGATCAAGAAGCAAGGAACATTTTGAGAGGTTTAGAAGCAGGGCAGCATCAAATAGCTAACGTGTTGCAGCAATTGACTGTAGCCATTCAGCAGATGAACCACACCAAAAGGCCAAAACAAGAGCAAGAAGACCATGCAAGTGTTGTTGGTACACCTAGAGCAAGAAGAGCACCCACATTTACATATGATAGGCCTACACGACCTACCTTCTTGAGAGATGAGCCAGAGGATGTTCAGGAGGAGGTAGAGTTCACAGATGATATCATGGCTATGCACAATGAGTGGGAGTTGTTGCCTCCACGAGTTCAAAAGCATTTTACATTTGATTGCTTCATGACTCAGAAGCGAGAGCATGGAAGGACTAGACAGGAGAGGTCACTGTGGCACCAGAACAAGGAATTGAAACATGCTACCAACAAGCTCACACTTCCTTTGTTCAATGGCAGTGGGAAAGTTACGGCTAGAGCCTGGATCAGCAAATTGGATACCTTTCTTACTTTGCGTCCTATGGCAGAGAGAGATGCTATTCAGTTTGCAATGCTAAATTTGGATGGGGTAGCTCATGATTGGTGGCATCATGGGTTGATTACATTGTAGCATGATCACCTTACTTCTTATCAGGAGTTTATGAACAGATTGGTAGATCACTTCGATAAGAAGGATCCAGAGGTTTATTTTAGAGAGCTTGCATAGTTGAGACAAACAGGCAGCTTAGATGCTTACATCGGGGAGTTTCAGAGGCTAGCTATCATGGTGCCAGGTTTGATAGAGAGGAGGCTGGTGGTGCTATTGGCAGAGGGTTTACAGGAGCCATTGAGAGGTTGGCTCAAAGCTTTTGATCCACCTCACTTACACGCAGCCATTAAAAAGGCAAGGAGTATGGAATTAGCTGCCCCAAAAAAGCAATTTCAGCCTAAGACTAATACCTTGCCTACAGAGGAGGAGCATTCCCCAATTGCTAATCAGAAGAAGGTAACAGCAAAAACAGATGATGCAGCACGGGATAGTTGAGGAAGAAACAGCTGTACTATTGGTGCAAAGAGCCTTACAACAAAGATCACAATTGTCCTTTGAGGCCTAAGGGCAAGGCCAATCGTGTTATGTGGGTGTCCTACGATGAGGATGAGTCTGAGTCCTCAGATCAGTAGGCTGTTTTGGAGGATGCTGAGGCTGATCAAACCTCACCGGAGTTGGGACCCGATGCCAACCTATCCCCGTTGGCATTATCAGCTAGACCACCCAGTGGATCATCTTTCAGGGTCAGAGGGTCTGTGGATGGACAGCATTGCCTAGCTATGTTGGACAATGGGGCTACACATAACTTCATCGACGGGAGTTTTGTTAGAAGGTGTAGACTTCAGACAAAGGCATTCGTTGGTTTTAGAGTTCGGGTTGCAGATGGCTATACCCTCACCTGTACTCGACGGATTTGCAGTCTTACACTCATGCTTAATGACTATGAGATGCAGGCAGATTTCTATGTAGTCAACATGGGTGAGATTGATGTGGTTTTGGGTATGAGATGGCTCAAGGATATTGGAGAGTTCACCCTCAACTTGCCGAGGATGGAGATGTCTTTTGAGTCTGGGGGAAGGTAGTATATGTTAAGGGGCATTGCTAATGGGAGCCTACGTTCTATCTCTCTCGTTGGTGAGGAGGATGAGAAGATAGAACAGGAGGTGCTTCAGGAGGTGTTTTCCTCTCCACGGTACTATCAGGGGTCAGAGTTACACAGTTTTGATCAGCATGGTGTTGTTGTTCAGTTTGTGAACAACCCTTTGAGGCAAACGCTACTATGACTTATGACAATCTGCTATTTGTGTTGGGTGTTGATCACACAATGGACCCCAGTCGTGAGATGTGCAAAGATAGTGATGTTTGGAGTCCTTACAATGTACCAGGATTTCAAACACAGCTCACTGAGGAGTTTACAGGTGTGTACACGGTGTTGAGAGCATACAGCTTCACCTTTGATCCACGTGCACATGAGTTATACCAGGTGCACAGTTTTGATATGCACGTGTTGGACATGTTGGATGACAGCATATCTCGTGCAGAGGTTGGAAGTAAGTGTTGCTTGCAGTTTGACTTGCTTCCTCATGAGTTTCTTGCTCCTATGACAGACAGGGCTAAGATTGACAGGGTACAACATGCTATTCTAACTAATCAGTTGTGGGAGTTACAAGAGACAGTTGTGGTTAGCAGAGACATTACGCAACACTATCCATGGGATCCAGGTGGAGTGGTGTGTTCCTTGTTGCAGGGATTGCTTGGGGACAAGCAATCTTTGGGAGGGCGGACTGTAATGTCCCCTTTCTAGCGTAAACATGTCGACAGGTTGCTTAGCCTATTCCTGACCCTTTTAGGCTAGAGCAGATGGTTAGGGGGTCTCATTTGGCAATATTCGGCATGGTTTTACCTCCAGTGATCGGTGGGAGTTCAGGTTTGACCTTCGTTGGACTCCGTTTGACACACTTACTATTTATAGCAAGTGACCTTTTTAGGGAGTCAGGATTTCTATTTATATCAGAGGCACTTGGACAGTCTCCAAAGGAAGTGACAACCTTTAATGGGGCTCTACAATTGTTACTTGGCACATTTGGAGAGACTTACTATATATAGTAAGTCGGGAGCATGGAGTTACTAATTTTGGCAAGGCACCTAGTGATATAATATTCGTGAATATTCAATGGTTAAATGAGTTGACTTTATGATGAAATCAATTGTTAAAAAGTTATTTTAAAAGCATATGTTATAAAAGTCACTTTAAGTTATAAAGGGGCCCATGAGGCCATGACCCTCACATTAGTTGCCACTTAAAAAGTATTTATTATATTGGGCGCCCAAACCATGAGATATAAGTCAACTTAATATAAACAAAAATTAAAAGTTATATCATTTAAATGTTTTAAATAGCCAAAAAGGGTCGAATTTCTCAAGGAGGGTATAAATACTCAATGAAAAGCAAATCAACCTCATTGTATTGTGAGTACTTGAATTTGTTTTTGAAGATTTTGGCTTTTTCTGTGAGAAACCAAGGGTTTCAACAGTTTGGCTTCAATCCAGCCATTGAAGAACGAAAACTCTTCAATGCTTATGTACTTTTGAGGTTGTGGAAGATCAGCCGAATTATTGCATGAGGTTTGGCTTCATTCCGGAGTCAAAATAGAGCAGATTGGTGAAGAAAATCAGGGAATATTTGAGGGTTACCTGAAGAAATTATTCCAGGTTTGAAGAACCTGATTTTATACACTTTCATTGAAGATATTTCAAGATTGAGAGGGGTCGTACAGATTTCTTTGAGGCCGTACAAACTTGCAGCTGTGAGGTCGTACTTTCCTGGTACAGTCCATACAGCACCCAGCTGGAGGCGTCTTTCTTCTAGGGGCTGAAACGCCTCTCTCTAGAGCAGCTAGCCACTTCCATTGAGGGCGGCTAGGTAGTGGGAAAACTCAGCAACAAAGAAAAGTGGGGAAAATCGAAGACATCAGCTGCAACATCATTCAAGGGTTCCACAAATTCAATACCTACAGGGTCATTTCTGATTTGTAATGCATTTTAGGAGTCAATAGACATTTTCATTGCAATCATTCAGTCATACCAGCAATGTATGAGAATTTGCATTCAATTAAGGAGGAATAAAATTATGCTGCCAACTGTTTGATGTAATGCCTATAATGAACATGCTTAACAAATGTTGATGTGATGCATGCCAAGTGTTTGACTTTATGCCTACTAGTTGTAGATTGATAGTTGCATCCATTTCAAAGATTATTGCACCATATATTAGACTTATGCATGTTATCAAGTCCATACTTTTTGTTAGAAACATCATGAAATGTCAGTGAAACATTCCAACAAGCAAAACTACAAACTCAGAAAATCCTATCAGCAAGGGAACAAATTATGATTTTTATAACAGCGAGGGTTTGGGTTCAGAGTTTTACACAAGCAGTGTGTGATATTCAGTTTGAAAGACACCAGGTCTCTTACATGCTTTCAAAGCTTTGTATGGCTATGAGGCTTCTATATTTGTAGATTTGGTTTTTTCTGATTCTAGAGCTCCAAAAGCTCTTGAGTGGGCTAAAGAAAATCAAGACATCCTCAAAGCACTCAAGGAGAATATTCAGATTGCACAGGAACAGCAAAAGAAATATGTTGATCACCATCGAGTTGAGAGGTCTTTTGAGGTGGGAGACTTGGTATTTGTGCGTGTTCAACCTTATAGACAATCTCCCTCGAAGGTAAGTGGGGCAAAAAAGCTTAAACCCAGATTTTATGGGCCTTTCAAGGTAACTAAGAGAGTTGGTGAAGTAGCATATGAGCTAGAGCTGCCATCTACAAGCAAGATCCACAATGTATTCCATATGTCATGTCTCAAAAAGGCACTTGGGAAACATGTGACATCTTCTACGGAATTGTCTCCCATGGATGAAGAGGGTAAACTGATACTTTTTCTAGAAACAATTTTGCAAGGGAGAAAAGGTTGAGGAATAAGGTAATTTCTGAATATCTTATCAAATGGAAAAACTTGCCTTTGGAGGATGCAACATGGGAAGGAGAGGTGATTCTTAAGCATCCTTGCCTTCAAATGCTTGAGGACAAGCATTCTTTAGGCGGGGAGGACTGTAATGTCCCCAACTCAAATCAAGATGATTAGCAGTAGATTGGATGTCCGTTCCTTGGTTTACCCAAGAGGAAGAGGACGTAGAGCATCATTGGGTAAGAAATGAAGTCCTTGGCTTGTTCTAAATTCTAATTTTAAGTTGAGTGCACGTCTTTTGATGCAACTTAAGTGAACTTAAGTTATTTTAAGTTGGGCACGTCTTTTTAGGCAACTTAAAGTGATGCCTAGCCATAGGACTTAAATTGGCCCATTTTTATGTACTTAAGTGACATCTTAAAAACAAGTGATAAATTGCCTAAGGGGGGCATCCATCTTCTAGGAGCTGATAAGAACAGATTTTAGTGCTTTATTGTGTGTCCTTGGATTAAAAAGGTTAAGATGGAGGGTGGAGATTAAATCATATTGTTAAGAGATGTTATATACACCTTAAAGGCTCATTTTGAGGCATTATGTGATGAAGTTTTCTACTTATTGCTACTGCAACTTGGCTTGACGATTGAAACCCTTAAGTATCCCTGATTTCAATGAGACATACGAGCTCTCCCTAGTCGGAAGAGTGTGTTTTGGTGGAAGAACTTCGATTTGTGAAACCCTAGCACATTGTTTTATCTGGGCTACAAGAATTTATCAGGTTTGGAGGCCAAAATTGAGGAGAATATCAGTGTTGGATACTCGAATCTGGGATCATTCACTGTTGCAAATCATTCATTCCTGAGTTTCCTATGGACGGCTGCTAAAGAGCGTCAATTTCAGACTTATTGTTGGTCATTTTAGGAGCCCAACGTCACTTTTGGAGGGTTGGCTAGGGTTAGAAAATATTTTGACCCAAATCTGGAATATTTTGGTATGAAATCTGCACACTTATTTCATGAAAATGTCTGATATTTAATTCTGAAAATTTATGGGCACTTATAAGGGTTTGAATTGTCACTTTTCTGAGCATTGTAATAATCTGAAATCTGATTAGAAATTCTAAGTTTGTTTGAAACTAGTTTAATGCACATAAATTTCAGATTTAAGCCCTAGTTTGTAAAAGTTTTTGTTATTAGATTTGTGCCCTAGTTTTCAAAGATTAGTGTTTCCTTTTAGTATCCTATTTGGAGATACTACACTTTATCATTGTATTCCAGTAGGACTGGTGTTTTACCTGCAGTATTGTTTCATTTGGGGATTGGTGTCTCCAATAGGTTGGTGCCTACATGCACATTAGGGGATTGTTGTCTCCGGTAGGTTGGTCCCTACTTCAATGTGTAAAATTCATTTGTACATTTCTGCATTGTGAGGCTAGATTTGGGCAGTAGATCCAAGCAGCTATTCTCACCGTGGTTTTCCCCATCTTGGGTTTTCCACATATATATGGTGTTCTCTTGTGTGCTTCATGTTGTTATGTTTTGTTTGTTTATGTGGGGTTTGTTGGAAAGAATCATTTATGCTGATAACTGTGGCAAAAGTTAAGAATTCTAGAATTGTTTAGATCTACTAATTCCCCCCCCAACTCTCTTAGTAGATTGTGTGCCCTTCACACCTAACATAAAATTAATGTTTTCTCTACCAAAATATCACACAAACAATAGTGTAAAATAACAATACATGTAATGTCATAAGCGTAATACATAACTTAGATTTTGTCTGCTCAGTCTAACTAGTTTCATCATCGATAATAACCAAGTTGTACATAAACCACCAAGATGACTATATTTTGATTAATGAAATTGGCTAGTTTTTTTATGAAACCTTTCGAAGTTAGTTATTAACTTATTACCAAGCACTAGGATCCTTCTTTGACCTAATGTGGGGCCCTTTAACAGCCTGCAAAGAGAGATGTTCTTTACCTTTCACTTGAAACCTTATTGTAGTTGCATATACACTTCCTCATTCAAATCTCCAATTAAATATGCACTTTAAATATTAATTTTATGGCGCTTCCAACAAAATTGAGCTGCTAAACCGAAGACCAATTTCACTGTCACCAACCATGTTTTGAAGGCAAAAAATTCATTATAATCTGTTACTTCCTTCAGCCCTTGGTCACCAGCCTAGCCTTAAGCTTATCAATACATCCATCTGTTTTGTATTCTAAGTGATACACCCATTTGCACTCTATTACTTGCTTTCTAAAATGCAACCCAGCTAACATTAAAGCAAAGTAGCCAAAGTTGGACTAAACATGAACTTGAAAAGATAAAGCCTACCCATACCACTGCACCTCCAAGTGATTATGGACTCACCTTACAGCAATTGTAGATAAGTTCTTAATTTCCATGTTTGAAACGCATTCAATATAGTAATGTTGCTAGTTAAAAAATGTAGATTTCACATAAACTTCATGAGGTGAGAACCATGGTAGCATTACAATCCGTAAACTTGTAATTAAGCCCAAATAATCATCATCCAAATCATTTGTTGTGCCGTTTGCCAAGTTTTTCCTGAGTTTTTCAAAAAGTGGTTCTAAAAATTTTTATTTACAACTTTATTTTTTGGCTTATTATTACCTGATGATCAAAGTGGCGGCTCAAATTGATTATTGCTGGCCCCACAAACCTAGTTCTACAGCCTACAGTAACACCAGTCTGAACTCTATGTTGCTATAACACTGATACTAGTATTCCACTCATGTGGGGCATACTCAGTGCTACCTTGTATACCACACCAACAATTACATTGGTGCAGGATAGTTCTGGTACTAGTTGCTTTGGTGATATATTTGTTGCCATCCCTTGTGCGCCAAGATCAATATTTACACTATCACACAGACCAACCATAACTGATGGATGTTCCCTGACAATTCTCTTCCCTTTGCAGCATTGTCTTTTCACATAGTCATGCATAGATAGGAATAGGGAGAGGAAGATAGACAGTGATTCATCTCATTCAAGATCATGCCATGTAGAAGCCATTGAGATTAATAAAATTTTATTGCAGTTCAGAAGTTCTACACCTTTCTTTATCTCTCATTTTTTAATGTCATTACCACTTGTGAATCCTTGGGTGATATTTACTTCCGTGTATAGCCCATCTTAATTCTAGCAAGTTATAGAATATCTACTATCCACCAGATATTATTTTGGATCTTGATAATTTTAGAGAGTGAATAGTAAAAAGACAAAATGACATTTTAAAGTGTAAATGTAATCAAATCTGTAACATAAAGGGATCCTAGAACTGAGAACAAACTAAGGCCAGAGATTCTAAGTGATAAAATTCTGAGACAAAATACGATTTTCTGAATACTTCTCTTAACGCAGAATGTACTGGATGCAGAACATTAATAAATTTCGATGATCTGCATATTAAGAATGGACTCATTATTTGTATTAGGGAGACCCGCCTCCAAGGGACACATCTCTTGAGAGGACGTGTCTCCACACTTGGAGAGACGTCTGCTCAAGGGACGTATTTCTTTGAGCATGCGGGTGCCATATCCAAAGGGACACGCCTCTTGAGAGGACGTGTCTCCACACTTGGAGACACGTCCGCTCAAGGGACGTGTTTCTTTCAGCGCGCAGGTTCCTGTAGCCGAAGACCATTCAAGTTTAAACAGAGTTTAACAAATACGTGCCTTCACACATGGCGTCTAAGAATACAAAGCTTTATTCAAAGCATATTTTGATCATCATCTTATTTGAATTCGATTTTATACATGCATTATAAAATCGATTACTGA
The DNA here is from genome assembly GCA_007258455.2 of Sequoia sempervirens. Lineage (NCBI taxonomy): Eukaryota > Viridiplantae > Streptophyta > Pinopsida > Cupressales > Cupressaceae > Sequoia > Sequoia sempervirens. The sequence goes on from VDFB02265244.1 coordinate 12,270, forward strand.
TTTCCAGAAATATTAAGAGCAATAGATCTAATATAAACAATGATGATGCTTATAGCAATCATTGTTTATATCAGACCTAAGCTATCATACATCAACACTCCCTCTTAGCTTAGGGAAGATATTTCAAATCAAATAAGTGAAGATATCACCTGTACACGTGATATCGAAGATATGTTTTCTCAAAGTTGTCAAGTCACATGACATTCTTCATAACACATCTTCATTATGGTATGTGCACTAACATCAAGTCACATGATGTCTACCATAATTCATGGCATATCCACGGATATAAATATCCACCATGATTATCTCTTAAGGATCACAATGATCTACAAATGATATCAAGTCCCATGATATCAACCAAAGTGTCCAAGAGATACTATCATGACATATCCATAGATATCAAGTCACATGATATCTATCATGATAGTTTATCATTGTAGAGTCGTCACTTTACAATGTCAAATACAAGTGTTCATTATTAGAAAGATCGTCACCTTTCAATAATGTACACAGGGGGAGTAGGCCCATAAAGTCATGGAGTCACACACATGACAAAAGAGTTTACACATTTAAACATCTTTATATATTAGTACAATTTGATAAACAATTTGAATTTCAAACATAAATAACAAATTACATTTCAACCATACCAAGTTTCTTCCTGAAGTGCTCTACCTTGATTCGGAGAGAGGCTTGGTGAGAATGTCTGCAGTTTGATCATTTGTACTAATATACTCCAACTGAATTGCTTTCCTTTCCACCATATCTCTTACATAATGATAGGGGATCTCAATGTGCTTAGATCTATCATGAAAGACAGGATTTACAGAGAGTTTGATACAACTCTGATTATCACAAAGAATAATTGTAGGATTCAAGGGCTCACCAAAGAGTCCCACAAGCAATTTACGAAGCCAAATTGCTTCTCTTGCTCCCATTGAGGCTGCAATGTATTCAGCTTCTGTTGAGCTCTGTGCAACTGAAGATTGTTTTCTGCAAATCCAGGAGATCATAGCCGATCCTAAACTGAAGCAACATCTTGATGTTTTTCCGATCGGTTACACTTCCAGCCCAATCTGAATCAAAGTACCCATGTAGATCTAGTTGATCATTCTTGTAAAGAAGACCATATCCAATAGTGCCTTGAAGATATCTCAAAATATGTTTCACAACCATTAAGTGAATTTCCTTTGGCTCACACATGAACTGGCTGAGAACATTCACTGCATAGCAAATATCAGGTCTGGTGTTAACCAGATACATCAAGGATCCAATCATCTTGTCTGTAAAGGGTTGGATCTGCACACTTGGATTCTAATGCTGCTTCTTTCAATTTGTGAAGGTTGGTTTCCATAGGTGTAGACATCGGTCTACAGTCCAACATTCCAAATCTTTTCAGAATATCAATAGTATACTTCCCTTGGTTTAGTATAATGCCCTCTGATTTCTGCCATACTTCTAAACCTAGGAAGTAGTGTAGAATGCCTAAGTCTTTCATGTCAAATTCAGAAATTAGATCCTGCTTCCCTTGAGCAATGAGGTGATCTTCTCCTATTATTAGCAGGTCATCAACAAATAAAATAATTATTAGCATATCACCTTTAATTACCTTGAAGTAGAGATTGGAGTCGGCCTCATTCTTGGAAAATCCTAATCCCAAGAGATAGCTGTCAATTCCTTCATACCAGACCCTAGGAGCCTGTTTAAGTCCATAAAGAGCTTTCTTCAATCTGCATACATGTGAGTGAGGTTTATGTATCACAAAACCTTCAGGCTGTTCCAGATAGACTTCCTCTTCAATGGTTCCATTTAGGAAGGCAGTTTTCACATCCATTTGATGGATCTTCCAGCCTTTAGCTGCTACAATGGCTAACACTGCTCTCACTGATGTGTAACGGGCAACAGGTGCAAATTTTTCTTCGTAATCAATGCCTTCCTTTTGAGAAAAACCTCTTGCCACAAAACGTGCTTTATGTTTTTCTATACTGCCATCAGCAGCATGCTTGATTTTGAAGAGCCATTTGGAAGAGACAACAGATTTCCCTTTTGGTCTAGGCATTACATCCCATACATCATTCTTTAGAATGGATTGATATTCCTCCGTCATTGCATCTTTCCATGCTTGATGTCTGAAGGCTTCTGAAACACTGACAGGTTCGGAGTTTATGATATCATTCATGAGAGCAACATAGCTAGAGAAACGTTTGGGTCTTTTACTCTCCCTGAACGTTCCTTTGGGTGTTGCATGATTCTCTGCTTCTTTGATCATCTTCTTGGCCCAAAGTGGTCTCTTTCTGCCATTGACATCTGTATTCTCATTTGAAGTAGAAGGAAGTTCAGGTGATATTTCCTGAGGATGCTCCCTCTGAATCTCAGGAGCAGGTTCCATTTCAAGTACTCTAGGGGAATAGGTTTCAGTCTCACTAGAACTTCTTGCCCTCTTGAATGCAATGTCTTCTTCAAAGATGACATCTCGGCTCAATTCAATTTGATCTTGACCGGGTATGAATATCCTGAAGGCTTTGGAGGTTTCACTATATCCCATAAATATCCCTTTCTTTCCAGAAGGTTAAAGTTTGAATCTCTTCTCCTTGGGCACATGAATATAGACGGGACAACCAAAAATCCTAAAGTGACTAATGTCAGGTTTTATGCCAGTGAAGGCTTCTTCAGGAGTTTTGTTGTCAAGATGAGAATGAGGACATCTATTTTGGATGTAGACAGCAGTCCTAGAGGCTTCAGCCAAGAAGGAGGTTTCAATGTTTTGATCAAGCAACATTGCTTTGGCAGCTTCTACAATGGTTCTATTTTTCCTTTCAGCGACCCCATTTTGTTGAGGGTTGTAAGCCACTGTGAACTCCCTCTTGACTCCAGCACTCATGCAGAATTCCTTAAAAACTTTAGAGGTGTATTATTTCCCATTGTTTGTCCTTAAGGTTTTTATTTTCTTCCCAGAGAAGTTTTCTGTAAGTGCTTTGAACTCTTTGAACCTTTTGAGGATTTCTAATGACTCTTTACACTTGAGGAAATAGATTCAGGTTTTCCTAGAGAAGTCGTCTATGAATATGACATAGTAAAGAAATCCTGCTTTAGAAGGTACAGACATAGGTCCACATAAGTCGGAATGAACCAGATCTAACACATTAAGAGTTTTGCGCAAACTAGTGGGAAAGGATCCCTTTGAATTCTTTCCTAAGGCACAACCTTTACAATTTCCTTCATGAGATGATTTTAACTTAGGTAACCCTGTTACAAGTTTTTCCATAGAAGGTAGGGCACGGAAATGAAGGTGTCCTAATCTTCTATGCCAGATTTCATTTGAATCAAAGGTGTCAAGGGTAAGGGCTTGATTGACTTCAGTGCATAGTTTGTAAAGGTACCCTTGTCTCACACCTATGATTTGGGCTTTCTTGATTGTTGAGTTCTTAGGCCATGCTAGAACTTTCCCATCCATGAAAGTAACTCTATAACCATTGTCTTCAAGTGCAGAGATGGATATGAGATTCCCCTTTATACCAGGTACAAATAAGACTCCAATGAGTTGAAGGGAGAGACCAGATTTCAATGTGATGGAACAAGTTCCAACCCCTTTTACTTGATGTGTAGAGTCATCCCCAATTGTTAGATCTTCATCAGACTCTTCAGACATAGTGTCTAAGTTTTCTCTGAACCTTGTGATGTGCCTCGAAGAACCACTATCAATTACCCAGTTGTTGAAATTGTTAGATACTTGACTAGATAATGCTGAATAGAACACAAAGTTCTCAGATTCATGATCTGAATTTGTCTTTCCTACTTTGGCAAAGGATGCTTGTTGCTTTGATCTGTCAGGGCATTTCATTGCATAGTGGCCATATTGATCACACCTAAAGCATTGCACTTGAGAAATGTCTTTCTTCTTAGAA
>VDFB02265245.1:0-33310 GCA_007258455.2 Sequoia sempervirens
TTCCTTTTGAGAAAATCCTCTTGCCACAAAACGCGCTTTATGTTTTTCTATACTGCCATCAGCAGCATGCTTGATTTTGAAGAGCCATTTGGAAGAGACAACAGATTTCCCTTTTGGTCTAGGCACTACATCCCATACATCATTCTTTAGAATGGATTGATATTCCTCCGTCATTGCATCTTTCCATGCTTGATGTTTAAAGGCTTCTGAAACACTGACAGGTTCGGAGTTTATGATATCGTTCATGAGAGCAACATAGCTAGCGAAACGTTTGGGTCTTTTACTCTCCCTGAACGTTCCTTTGGGTGTTGCATGATTCTCTGCTTCTTTGATCATCTTCTTGGCCCAAAGTGGTCTCTTTCTGCCATTGACATCTGTATTCTCATTTGAAGTAGAAGGAAGTTCAGGTGACATTTCCTCAGGATGCTCCCTCTGAATCTCAGGAGCAGGTTCCATTTCAGGTACTCTAGGGGAATAGGTTTCAGTCTCACTAGAACTTCTTGCCCTCTTGAATGCAATGTCTTCTTCAAAGATGACATCTCTGCTCAATTCAATTTGATCTTGACCGGGTATGAATATCCTGAAGGCTTTGGAGGTTTCACTATATCCCATAAATATCCCTTTCTTTCCGGAAGGTTCAAGTTTGAATCTCTTTCTCCTTGGGCACATGAATATAGACGGGACAACCAAAAATCCTAAAGTGACTAATGTCAGGTTTTATGCCAGTGAAGGCTTCTTCAGGAGTTTTGTTGTCAAGATGAGAATGAGGACATCTATTTTGGATGTAGACAGCAGTCCTAGAGGCTTCAGCCCAAAAGGAGGTTTCAATGTTTTGATCAAGCAACATTGCTTTGGCAGCTTCTACAATGGTTCTATTTTTCCTTTCAGCGACCCCATTTTGTTGAGGGTTGTAAGCCACTGTGAACTCCCTCTTGATTCCAGCACTCATGCAGAATTCCTTAAAAACTTCAGAGGTGTTTTCTTTCCCATTGTTTGTCCTTAAGGTTTTTATTTTCTTCCCGGAGAAGTTTTCTGTAAGTGCTTTGAACTCTTTGAACCTTTTGAGGATTTCTATTGACTCTTTACACTTAAGTAAATAGATCCAAGTTTTCCTAGAGAAGTCATCTATGAATATGACATAGTAAAGAAATCCTGCTTTAGAAGGTACAGACATGGGTCCACATAAGTCGGAATGAACCAGATCTAACACATTTAGAGTTTTGCTCAAACTAGTCGGAAAGGATCCCTTTGAATTCTTTCCTAAGGCACAACCTTTACAATTTCCTTCATGAGATGATTTTAACTTAGGTAACCCTGTTACAAGTTTTTCCATAGAAGGTAGGGCACGGAAATGAAGGTGTCCTAATCTTCTATGCCAGATTTCATTTGAATCAAAGGTGTCAAGGGTAAGGGCTTGATTGACTTCAGTGCATAGTTTGTAAAGGTACCCTTGTCTCACACCTATGATTTGGGCTTTCTTGATTGTTGAGTTCTTAGGCCATGCTAGAACTTTCCCATCCATGAAAGTAACTCTATAACCATTGTCTTCAAGTGCAGAGATGGATATGAGATTCCCTTTTATACCAGGTACAAATAAGACTCTAGTGAGTTGAAGGGAGAGACCAGATTTCAATGTGATGGAACAAGTTCCAACCCCTTTTACTTGATGTGTAGAGTCATCCCCAATTGTTACATCTTCATCAGACTCTTCAAACATAGTGTCTAAGTTTTCTCTGAACCCTGTGATGTGCCTCGAAGAACCACTATCAATTACCCAGTTGTTGAAATTGTTAGATACTTGACTAGATAATGCTGAATAGAACACAAAGTTCTCAGATTCATGATCTGAATTTGTCTTTCCTACTTTGGCAAAGGATGCTTGTTGCTTTGATCTGTCAGGGCATTTCATTGCATAGTGGCCATATTGATCACACCTAAAGCATTGCACTTGAGAAATGTCTTTCTTCTTAGAAGATCCCTTTCCATTGGAATTTCTCTTTCTTTTAAAAGATCCTTTCTTGTAGGAGTTTTTCTTATTCCTTTTATTAGACGATGTGTTGAGTGCATGAATATCTTCATCTACGTTTTTCTGTTTGTTTTCTTTTGAGGAGAGTCTTGTTTCTTCTTGAAGGCAGTCAGTTCTTAGCCTGTCAAACTTAGGGAGTTTGGATCTTGCACTTATTCCTTGAACAAATGACCCCATGAGTTTGGTAGGCCTCCTAGTGCAATTAGAGTTAATTCTTTGCTATCAATCTGATATCCAATTGTGGATAATTGATCTCTCAGTTCAATAATCCTCATGAAGTATGCATTAATGGACTCTCCTTTGTTTATTTGAGCATTGTTGATTTGCCTTTTTAAAGCAAGAGTCCTGCAAGTGTTGTTGATCTCATAAGTTTTCTCAAGAGATTTGAACATATGGTATGTGGTTTCATGTTTTGCTAGGATGGGCACTATATGATCCCTAACTGCATCTACTAAGATTTTCATGGCCTTTTCATTGTTTTCTGACCATTGAGTTTTCTCAGATTCAGACTTTGTTTCCTCCAAGTTTTCTTTCACAAGTGAATCTAGCTTATTCTCTCTAAGGATCATCATTATTTTAAATTTCCATGATGTGAAATTGTCTGCTCCTGCAAGGCGATCTTCAAATCTGATCACACTTGACATTATGAAGAATGTGAAGTAAATTCGATTCTGGAAAATACGAATTTTCTTGAGCAGATTGGTATTCAGATTTGATTAGGATTCACACAACGTGGCTCTGATACCATGTAAATGTAATCAAATCTGTAACATAAAGGGATCCTAGAACTGAGAACAAACTAAGGCCAGAGATTCTAAGTGATAAAATTCTGAGACAAAATACGATTTTCTGAATACTTCTCTTAATGCAGAATGTACTGGATGCAGAACATTAATAAATTTCAATGATCTGCATATTAAGAATGGACTCATTATTTGTATTAGGGAGACCCGCCTCCAAGGGACACGTCTCTTGAGAGGACGTGTCTCCACACTTGGAGACACGTCCGCTCAAGGGACGTATTTCTTTGAGCACACGGGTGCCATATCCAAAGGGACACGCCTCTTGAGAGGACGTGTCTCCACACTTGGAGACACGTCCGCTCAAGGGACGTGTTTCTTTCAGCGTGTGGGTTCCTGTAGCCGAAGACCATTCAAGTTTAAATAGAGTTTAACAAATACGTGCCTTCAAACATGGCGTCTAAGAATACAGAGCTTTATTCAAAGCGTATTTTGATCATCATCTTATTTGAATTCGATTTTATACATGCATTATAAAATCGATTACTGATTTCCAGAAATATTAAGAGCAATCGATCTAATATAAACAATGATGATGCTTATAGCAATCATTGTTTATATCAGACCTAAGCTATCATACATCAACATAAAGAATCCTCACAATCCATTTTTGGTCAAATGCAGCACTTCAGTCATGTGTTCATTGTGTTGTATGGAAAAAAATTATTCTAGGTAAAATTATTCCTATCCAAAGACTTTTGCTATGTTCTGTAAACTATATAACTGGTTCACTCAGCGCAGGCCCCAAATCCATGTCCAGTTCAAAACTGATTTAGGATCCAGGTTGATCCAGCCAGGGATTTGGACAGGGGCCATGATTTTACTTTGGACTTATCCTGAGCAAACCCTAACCAAATTTTGCAGCATTTTGCAGAACACAAAATGAATCTGCTACATTTTGACAACTTTTTTAAAAAATTGCTTATTTTTTATCATTAGAGACCTTTGACTATTATTGACACAGACATAGTCATAGTGAGTGTGGGCTTAGTGGGTCCGTCAACCACATATGAGCTGACCAAAAACCCTGAGTTGAAGATCAACATAAAAGAGCAGTCAGTGACCCCTTGCAGCAGCAATACCTGGCTGGGCAGGAAGCGTTTTTCTGCCATGATTGTCCACAAGCCCACCCACGTTTTTCCGGATGAGATCTCCTTTGGCAGAAATTGTGTTCTCAACTGTCATTTCTGTATTGTCACCCACTGTTATTTCAATGTGCTTCTACCATGGCAGGATAAACTTTAGGTTATATGGCTTTGAAATAATTTTAGGTTTAACATTTAGGTTTTAGCCTTTAGGGTTTAAATTTTAAAATATTGAATTTGTATGACTGTTGGGAGGTTTTAAGTCTAAGTTTTAAATTTAAAATATTTATTAAAATTAATGACTTTTTTAAATTATTATATTTATATCTAGGTTAGATTTAAATTTTAATATTTTTAAATTTATTTAACTTTTATTTTTAAATAAATTTAAATTTTCCTACTTTTAAATTTATTTAACTGATAATATTCTGAAATTTATTAAATTATTTATGATTGTTTTTTTAATTATATTTATGCCGTGTCATCTGAACCTAATTTCCGTGTTAGGCTAAAATATGTCTATTTTTATGATTTTGCTAAAATATGTCTATTTTTATGATTTTTTTACTTTTTGTCTTTTGTATGAACAAACCCAACCCTGAAAAAAAAATTGCCAGATCCGCATAACAAACCCACAAACCCAAACCAGAAGTAGCTACATGGGCTGTAAATAATGATGTGATGGATTCAGATGCCTTTAACATACTAATCCTGAAAAAATGCGTAGTGAAATAGATAAAATTGTTTGTGCCACCACCTGCAAATCTTCACAAATGTAGAGAATAATAATGAGAGGTAATACACTTCCTACCAAAAGCTCAAATACTAACCAATAAAAAAGTGCTTTGCAAATTTAATGTGGACTGTCTTCAGTACTAAAATAAAGCTGATAAAGAATAGGATTTGGCATTGTCAAGACTCAAAATCATTACCAAAGATGAAAAATGATGATGTAGAATAGCAAACAGAAAACAAACCTGTGATCTCTCTTCTTTCTCTTCAAATGCAACTTTATTTTCTGCCACTTTATTCATTTCTCTCAGCTACACCAAAAGGAATCAAGATTAGTTACAATACTGAAATGCGAAGGCCATTGAGACCAACCAACTGTATATAAAGACTACTTATAGTTATAACCTCTAACCTTCAAGTTCTTAAGACGTTCACCAAGTGGAGGCAAACCATCCAGCACTGTCCGTTCTATATAATCACTTGAACGTGCATGCTTGAAGAAGCGATGTTTCACAAGCTTTGCTGCTGAAGGTCGCTTTGTGGGATCTTTTACTAAGCACATAGCCACCATTTCCTTGAAAGACTAATATAACAGTAAACCAACAGGTTACAGTAGAAAATAAGATATGATACAGAACGCCTTTAATATATAGGAAAGATCAAAGAACATATGAGTCAACACACCTTTGAAAATTTCTTGTCCCTTTCATAGTCAAAACCGGGGGGTGCATTCTGCAAGGTCATAAGCAAAACCTGCATCGCAGACCCTACCCAAATTAAAAAGCATAGAAAGAAAACTATTACAGAAATGAGTCCTTACAGTTAAAATCTGTCAGACTAGTGTTAAGAAAGAAGGCACATTTTACCTTCATGGGGGGATATTTGGAAAATGGAGCATGACCATGAGCAAGTTCTAGTGCAGTTATCCCAAAGGACCATATATCAGCTCTGCAAAGAGAGTTATTAACATAGAGGCCAGGAATGTCAAAGTTGAATACACTGAAATACTAAATTTTATTTGATATTTAAATTGGCCAAAGGGAATGCAAAAAATACAATGTGCAAAGAGACAATAAGAGTGCCAGGCAAATCCCCAATGATAAGAGAGATCCAAAACAATACCATGAAGTGAATGAAACCATGCTAAGGAAGAAAAAGCTAAAGACCATTTTGGTGTTCTTTTTTGTACTAACCCCTAACACTAAGGTTTCCTACTTGAACACAAATAAGGTGACCAACTTTATCAAACAGGACTTTACCTATCCTCAACTTAGGGGTTAAAAAGGCCAACAAGCAAGAAGGTTATAGACCTCTTCTGCACTTTGAGCCCTACCAAGGTCAGGAGGGTGATCCCAAAGATCTTTTAAAGGGAAAAACAAAATAAAGCTCAAAATGAAAATCCTCACAAAGTATGACTATGTTTTACTTGTGGTTGTTTAAATGTGTTAAGGATTACTGTTTTTAATTCACAGATCTCTTCCTTTAGATAGCTAAGTTAATGATGCAACTAAAGATAAACATGGTCACAAATCCCTTCAAATATATCTAGGGGCAATTGCTGACAACACCATCAACCTAATATAGTTATACTATACACAATCCTCCAAGAATTTAACAATCATAGGCTCGCTATATTTTTAGCAAAGATTTATAATAATGGGTTGTGCATAATGAAAAACAAATAAAACTAAAAAAAAAAAAAAGGTTTAGAATGGTTTTTCTTGATTTAAAATGGTGTGGGTGGTTAGCCTCCTGCCATGAGATTGGTGCATACTCCTACAACACAAAGTCTACCCTAAATGTACACCTTAATAGCACTACAAACCCTTACTTTTCAAATGAGTTTGATTGTCTTGACTCTATCTTGCAAAGCTCAAACCCTCAAATGCCCTTTATTCCCAATAATGCAATCTCAAATTAATAATCTATAAATAGCTTTAAAGCTTCACGTACCAGTTTGAAATATTTTCATATAGCATACACATGCATCTAATGAAAGGTTTTACTACACCCTTTGGATGCAAACTAATAGAGATATAATACAATATACAGCAAATATGTATTTAGGGTTTCCTTGAATCCCCTAAAACTCTGAAAGATTTATGGAGACAGATTGCAAAGCAAGAATAAGTAGTGTCTTATATTACATTGGCATACATAGATGTTATACATAAAATGCAGCTCGACCCGGATGAGCTTTTCCCAAACAAATGCAAAAAAGCCAACCCTTTACGATGTATAACAAATTCCCTTACAGAGATATGGAATTAGAGCATGAAAAACACAATTGATAGAGTGTGCAGAAGAAATCCATGTCGTGGACATCACACAACACATTTTGTTTCTCAAAAATGTAATCTTTGAGGTCGAAGAACACGCCATCCATGGCATGAGGATCTGCTTCTTGCAAGATTTGATCTGCTGCAATAAATTTGGCATGGCCACGACACTGTTCAATGTCAACTCTATGAGACTTTGGTGAAAATAGGCAATTCCAGGTGTTCTAGTAGGTGCAGGGCTTTTTTGGCTAATAAATGAAAACCCTACCACTTCCAACAAGCCACCATTAAAATTGCTTTACTTATTCACTAAAATTGTGCTTTATCCTCCCTAAGCACTGAAAAAGTCATCATCGTCAATATTAGTACCTTTTTGGCTTGTCAGGTCCTTTTTCGGTGACCACATGGCTTTCCAAGCCATTCTAGTGGGTTGCAAAGAAACTAGTGAAAAATGGGCAAGAATGTCAAACTTTGAATGTTGGGGGCAAACTCATGCCATATACCTATGATCAAAATGATAGGGATTGAGGTTGACTAGGAAGTCATACCAAGAAGGAATGTAGAATGAAGGAAATCCACAAGGGGAACCCTAACGAAGAATAAGACTTTCGGGATGTCAAGATTGAGGTGTCAAGAAGACCTTATGATTGGTACCGAGATAAAGGTTTGTCGAAAGTCTAACTCCAAAAGTATATATGAAGAAATTGGTAGAGTTTCTGGCTTTCAAGGTGACAAGAAATCAGTACCAAGAATAAGGGTTGGCCGAAACTCTAACTCCGAAAGACTTATTGAAAAATATTGAAGTGGGAGTTGAGGTTCGGGGGAGCATGGAAAAGGGTACTAGGGAAATGGATGGTTCGATCCTCCAAACTGGTAGACAAAGAAATTTTTGGAGCACAAAAAGATAACATCATGAAGATTCAACAGGTATAAATCAACATGTAACAACAAAAAGGATGATGTCAATACCATACAAAGATGACATCATGATCACATCAACATCGGGGTATTGGAGTTGGATTGGAAGGTATGCATGGCGAACAAAGTCCAAATCTCTAAAACAAACACCTCTTTAACTAGTGGAGGATCAAGATGGCAAAGATTGGAAGGAAACGGTACTCATGGATGGGAAAGTCCGAAGGCCCGATGAAAAGCAAAGGGAAAAGCTTAAAAAGCAAAGGACCAAGGATTAGGTTCAAAGATGCAAAGGAATACATACTAGTTGATCAAGTCTGACAACCTGCCAATAGAACATTTTCTAAGGCCTAACTCAACTCTTCGAGCTTGGGATGGATGGAAGGACACATCCAATAGGCTAATAGATTTCATACTAAGACAAAATTTGCAAGGGTTTGGACCAGATTGTTAGGATTGGGTGGAAGGTTATGTTGCAAGGATGAAGCCCAATAACCCAATAGACAAAGGGAAAGTAGAGATGGATAGGATGGCACACTAAGGTGGATATCCCTGAAAGTCCAAAACTCCAACAACTCACAAAACTTAAGGAAATGGCCCCTACAACTTCAACACTTAAATTTTTTTGGACTTTGCAGAGATATTGAAGCATGATGAACATATAGGGGACATCACTAGGCAGACTTGAGCCAATTTTTTACAAAGGGAAAACCCACTTATACAGATCAGTTATCAAAGGTAGGTTAACACAAAGCCAACATAGCACAAGGGTAAACACAGCCAAATCTGCAAAATTTGATGCCTGCAAAGCTGGGCTCTAACAAACCAAAAGAGAAATTAAGAAAGATATCCAAAAACAATAACACCAACATTGAAGACATATACCCTGAGGTTATGATAATTTTGATGACATACACCCCGAGATACTGATAACTAAAACTTGGTGATTAAGAATTAACGATGATGATGTCCAGACGTACTCTATAAATCTAGAGTTCTAATTTGGAAGTACTTCATGCAAAGGGTTTGTAGGGATATAAGGTTGCTCATACAATGAATGGGAATATTTGAGAGAATTGAATGTTGACTAATGCAGCAAATATATGTTGCCTGACTTGAATAATGTCATGTCCCCTTCTCAGTGACATCTCTCAGACGACAGGATTGGCCTATCATACGACCCTCGTAGGCCGATGGACTGGATAGAGGGTCACTTCGGAGCTTGGCTCAGCTTCAGTCAGCAGGGATTGATCAGTTGTCTTTCGTTCTGGCTCGATCGGAGGATATTTGCAGAATTGCTATTTTTAGCAGTTCTTGGCAGGCAGTGTGGGACCACTGCTATTTTTAGCAGTTGGCTGTGGCGGCATCAGGAAACACTTCAGAGTTCGTCAGCATCAGACGGATTGATCATCGGGTTAGAAACGAGGGAGATATTAATATTTGATCATATTGATTAAATATTAATTAATTAACGTTTATAATATAAAGTTATAATTTAATATTATAACTTAAGTGTTTATTCCTTGAGGGGTGCGCCATCATGAAAAGGGGGCCAGTTGACATTTAAATAATATTTAAATATTCAGTGGGGAAACTATGGAGAATTGAAAATATTAAAATATGAATATTTCATTAAAACCCTATTTTGTAGCAAATCGCACTTTTGAGTGTATTTGAGGATTTTGCATTGGGAAGAGAGCATTATGAGATTATTGAGTTTGAAATTGATCAATTTTGGTCTGAGCCTGAGACTTAGGGTTTCATGTTCGTTTGCCTTGGGGAACGAGCCATCTCCAACGGAAAGCAATTCAGAGAGTGTGGAATACCACTTGATTTATTGCCACAGAGGTTTTCTTATTCAGAGGAAACTATAGAGCTTCAGAGATTGTTATTTGTCAGAGATTCTTCAGAGTCTTTATCCAGATACTATTTGTTCATCAAGGCGCCCATCTCAGAGATACAAACCTTGCTATCTGGAGAAGTCCGTACTATATTTATTACAGATCTGACAGGCCGTACTTTGCACAGCAGGCCGTACCTTCTTGGAAACACGTGTTTCTTTACCTTGAGAGAAACGCCTCTTATATGAGCTTCAAATTTGCATCACTGGAGGCGCTAACATTGTTGGAGTCATCTGCAGTCAACAGAGGGGAGGAGAAGTGGATCATTCATAGCAGCCGTACGAATCTGTACTTTCTCAGCTTGCTGGTTACCAGGTTCCTTCAATAAAAATTGTTGTTATTTCATTGCATGCTTCAAAAATCTTATTTGTATTGATGCCAGTTGATTTAATAAAGGAACGCCTTCAATCTCCATTGTATTTCTTAAGCACATTGAGGATCTGGCAATTTTATAGAATTTATTATTATTTCTTAGAATAGCCGTACTGTTCTTTATTGCATCAAAACCCAAAAATTGCAAAAAAATCACAAACTTCAAAAAACGTCAGAAAACCCTAAAAATATCAGTCAGAGCAGTAACAGGGGGAAACCTAGGGTTTCTACAAATAATATCACATGTTTATAGGTAGCCTGAGGTTCAATGCCATTTAGAAACATTATCCTTCAAAAAGTTAAAAGTTTTCATGAGAATTGCTATAACAAAAAATCTAAGCACTTGAAGCTCACTTGAAATCATATCCATGAATTTGTTCCATGACTTCAGGTGCCATCCTGTACATCAAAAAAAAATAATAGAGTTGTTTCTCTTTCACACATATAAGACAAAGATGTTCAGTATAAACAGACGCTTTTCACCTAACACTGTTTATTACTACCATGTATAAAAAAGGAAGTATCAAACAATAACAAAGTTAACAGAAAGAAACAAGAACCAGCATGGAGTCCCCACGAAAGTGTTCCTCGAGCGTTGTCTATCACCAGAGTCAAACATGCAAGCAGAGACCCCAAAGTCTGCAAGTTTAACTGCACCGTTCACATCAACTAAGATGTTGCCAGCCTGTGAAATCAAAAGAGAAAGCTTGTGTAATACAGCTATACCATTTCATTGCCACTTTATGTGTGTGTGTGTGTGTGTGCATGTGTATAGAAGTGTGTGCATGAGAGAGAGAGAGAGAGAGTAACAGCTTTGTTAATTTAAAGTGTATCAGTTCACTATCTTTTATTTCAATAGTGGTATAGTTAGGGCATAAGGATGCCAGCTTAAACATGTTCAAAATAAGTCAACAGATAAACTTTAACAAAATAATTTAGGAATGATAACATGATCAGTAAATTTTACCGACAAATTGCCTAATGAAAATATTTATCCAAGAGCATGGAAAAACTGACAGAAAACTTTGCATAGACAATTGAGAACTTTGGGATCATATATATTGTCACATGAAGGTTTTCAGAAACCAGAAGATTGTATGATGGTTAGACTTATCAAAGCAAGATTATAGCAGTTACAGAAAGTCTTGAGATAATAGCCCTAACATAAGACATGAAATCCACAGCCATGGCATGCAAATCCTTGCATAACCATGGCATATATTCTGTTTGTATTTGTTATTAGAGGTTTCCCATATTACATACTGGAAGTGGGTTGAATTTAAATCATATGATGAAATAAGCAAATTATAAAGGCTCAGTTATGACCAAACCAGAAAAATCCATTTCAGTCACATCATGGCCCTTATATAGAGACCTAACTGTTCCATAAGTGATCTTTTGGCATAAAAAGTGTTTTCTTGGGTCCGTGATTGATTCCTTTAATAATATTCTTCAGAACTTCACTCCCTTTAAATATTTGGTCTGCCAGCAATTTAATCACAAAATTTCTGTTCATAACTGATGTCATTCATCAGGCCCAGTTCAATATTAACTGATGTTTTGTCCATCCTCAGGTATATATTCAGGTGTGCATTAGAGAATGCATTTTGGTTGCATGGTGTTGAAATTTTTAAGAAATTTTAAATTTGCATACTTTAATTCAGTCAATATTATCTGTAGGTATATTAAGACGCAGTCCTATTGATGATCTGCCACTCCTTATTTTCCCTACACAGATAATCCCATGAACCCTCTGAAACAACAGGAATAAATTGAATCTCTTAATTTTAAAAATGACAATTTTGTTTGCCAGACTTTAAGCAGCCTCTGGAAGAGGGGAACCTAGAAATTTGCAGCACCACCTCAAATTTTAGGAAGGTTTCCTCCCTGGTACCCAATATGTAGTGGATTTGTTCTCTGAAATTATCTACGGGGTAGTTTTAAATGCAGAATCCTTGAAAACCACAGTACAGAGGTAAAAATGTGTGTTTCATGGGACAATTTCCCTTTTAAGTGGCTCAAAATTTTGCTCAGAAGCACCCACTTGGAATATTACTGTGACCGACCTCCATGGGACCACTGCCTTAAATATAGATTTAATGTTCACTGGATCCCTTTATTAAAGTTGTTATTTAGTTGTAGTAAATATTTAGACTCGTTTTCAATTACCACAATAAAGCATGAAACCATCATCATCTATTGCCCATTGGATAACAGTTGCTGGTAAGTAGTTGGTCAGTCAAGACTTGTTCTGAATTATTTATCTGTTGAAAAACAGATTTGCAGAATTGCTACGCAATTTAAAATGTATTATGTTGAACCTACACAGTACCATGATTACCATCAATGATGCTTGGAGAAATTTCATTTGACTGGATTTCCACAAAAAGAAAACAGGACAATCTTGTATTATTGTTGAATTTCAGGTTTCCCTATAGCAGCTTATAAGAGATATGTTTGAGAGGTCAGTTATTTTTTCTCGTATTCCAAACAAAAGTTTCTTGATTCATGATCACAGTTGAAAAACCATGAAAGGCATGGTTCCCAACATATACTTCCTTTTCTTGGCTTCATTAATTTGATATATGTACTTCTGTTTACCACTCATTTTTGTCTTTTTGTTTTGCTTTTAGTCATCTTTTAGATTTTAGCTTATTTGGTGCCTCTTTTTGGCTTCCTATTGCTACCATCTCTAGTTGTGTTTCTGAGTCCCATTGACCTATTTTGCTCACTTGTGGAAATTAATATAAGTGCTTTCTTTCTGCCTGTCTGTAATGTCCCCTTTTTTCCAGGATTTGTATCTTTGTAGTGGTTAGCCTACTATCCGGTTCCCGTAGGCTAATGAGACGTTTAGGGGACCCTTTGAGGGGAATCAGGGTCTTCAGCAGGCTTGTGTATTCATTCTTGCATAATCAGCTCAGTGATCCAGTTGGTTGGTAGGCCTTTCGAAGACATTTCAGGGCTTATCATTTATAGTTCAGTGGTTTCACGCTTGCAGAGAGGTTTTGTGTTGGAGGCACTCTCAAGGGTTTATTGTCAATTTGGTCGAGAGTGGTGTTAGAATATTTTGTCATTGATGTCAAGGTTGAGCTGCTTGCTTGTGCTCTTGAGCTGCTTGAGCTTCTTGCTTGTCTGATTGAGCTAGTTGGTTGCCTGGTTGAGCTAGCTAGTTATGTGGTTGAGCAGGTTGCTTGCTTGGTTCAGCTATTTGCCTACTTGGTTTATGTCAGCAGTATGCCAAATCACAAGTGCTAAGTCAGCAAATGTGTTGTCTGGTTGCCAAGTCAGATTTAATGAATTTGGTTAAGGTTTCCTTTATGGCTCGGTTTATTTTATTAGTACGGCTTCATATATTTGCATCAAATATTTTTCCTAATAAAATAGAGAGTATATGGTGGCTTCAGATAAGGATGAAAACATTTTATAATCTTCAAGTATGTGGACGGCTTAATAATATCTGTCTAGTTTTTATTTCTGACATGGATTATCTCTGCCAAACAGTTTCAGACTTTAGTGAGAAGGCAGCTCTTCATTTGCTGAAGAAAAGCAGCTTTCTTTATATCCAGCAACGGGTGGTATTAATTCTGGAAATTTCATTATTTAGGCGGCCATTTTATTATTGTTGTGAATCTTAATACAATGCATCGGCCTCTATTGTGAATGGCATATATTTTCCTTGTTTTGGTTTCAACGTTTTTTTAAATATAACATTCGTTGCCTTCTTTCTGTGTCGGGTGAATAGGGTCGTGGAGTATTCTTTCCAAGATTTTTGCGAGGCACTTTGTTTTCATTCATACTATGCTCTTGAAATAATTAGATGGTGTTTAATGACATCGCATATGTCATGGGTGGCAACTACAGGCTACATTTTGTTGTACCCCAAAATTAAAATTTTTGCTACACTTAGACATTTTGAAGAAATAAGCAAAAAACCTTGTCAAAATGGTCAAAATTTGGGTTTGCATGCCTTGCATGAGGGGTAAAAATGTGAAAATTCCAAAATCTGACGATCTGGGTCTGCTCAAAGCGACCTAATCTACAAAACCCATATCTCAGTTTTTCATCCCTACTTTTTAGGAAAATTGCTATTTTTAGAAATTTTCAAAAAACAATAACTTTTTTTGGGTTTTTTTGGGTTTCTTTTGAAACGGATACTGGAAAAACTTTCTAAAAGTAGAAAGTTACTAAAAATAGAAAGTTTGTCCGCCAGGGTCCGAACTGATTTTGATTAGCTCAAAATACTTCCATATCAGGCTGGTACAGTCAGAATCTCAAAAAGATCAGTTTTGCCCTAGTGGGTCTATTCTACTTTTTCAGAAGCACTTCAGGAGCTCCTAAGTCATCAATGGAGGTCAACCAGCTGCCAAGCATCAAATCCAATACTCACACGCTAAACAGAAGTTGAGTTGATGAGCATGCACAAAGAACGAAAAAGAAGGTGAAAATATCAGAAATTTGACCGAGTCTGGGAACTTTGGGCGCCCCAAGTGCCCAGGGGTGCCCAGCTTTTTGGAAGGGCAAATCCAACTGTTAGGGTTTGCGGGTGAGCTCAATTTCTTCTAAATCCAATCAGCTTCGCAACGGGTGTCTTCGTCCGAGCATCAAACTAGTCAATCTCCGACAAATCTAGATCAAAGTTGAAGGTATAGAATGAAGATTCAAGTCTGAAGATGAAATCAAGCAGAAAATATTCTAAGTCTGGAGCAAATGGGCGCCCTTGAAGGAGAAAGGCGCCCAAGATTTTGAGGGCTTAAACAGATGAATTTTCCAATGCAGCTCCTAGGATGACTTCTTCGGAATTGATCAGGCTTTCCAGCGAGATCTCCAGCACATCAAACGAGGTTGGCAGTGGCCAGATGCAGCAGGCAGAATGGAGGGTCTGACAAGAGCCAAAGTTAAAAGCAGAGAAGAAAACTCCAAAAATTGTCTAACTCTGGTGAAGTTGGGCACCCCAGCTTGCCAGGGGCGCCCAAGCTTTTGGTGCCTTAAATTAAACTTTCTGATAGAATGATCACCAGGAGACCCCTCTCGAAATCTTCTCAACCCTGTAATGAGCCCAGCTGTCAGTCACTTTGACGCCCGAATCTCTAGATCTGACGAGATCATCTATAGAAGAGAAAAAGATGAAGAAAATGAAAAATATTCTAAGTCTGGTAAAAATAGGTGCCCCTGGTGAAGAAGGGCGCCCAAGCTTTTGAGCTCTGAAATGATAGAATTTGCCAACACAGCCTCCAAGATCGTCTTGTCTAATTTAGTCGAGCTATCCAATGAAGCTGTCAGCCAGTCAGTCAGATCAACGTAGCCCCGGAATCAAGAATTCATCAAAAGATCAAAAGGGAAATGAAGAACTTGAAAATCATGCAGAATGGCTAACTCTGGACAAAATGGGCGCCCCTAGAGGAAATAGGCTCCCATGAATTTGAAGGTCAAAACGAAGTTTTTAGCCAGAGTGCCTCCAGGGTGATCTCTTCAGAATCAGTCAAGCTACGTGATGAATCATCCACCTCACTCGTCGGATCAATTTGGAAGCCAAAGATCGAGGTCAAAATAGGGGGTCAAAATTGAGCAAAGTTGAAAATTTCCAAAAAATGACTTAACTCTGGAGCAAGTTGGCGCCCCTAGCCAAGAAGGGCGCCCAAGTTTGCTTGCCTTAGCCAAAATTTTCAAAGTTTCAAAATTGCAAGAGGAAGAGAATGTCCAAGTTCATCGAACCAGTTGATTTTAGGGTTTTGAAGATTAAAGTAAAAGAAAGCAAACCCATTTCAAACCCTAAGTCTATTTAACACCTCTCTTTCATGCAATTTTCATCATTCTTGCAGGTGGCGTCCCAAGGAGAAAGTGGAGCAGCAAATTTGAAGTGATTTATCAAGATTCAAAAGCTCAAAGTTGCTGATTTTCAAAAATAATTTTCAGACCAGCAACATAAGACCTTGCTTTTTTGTGCTTTTTCATTATGAACATCAATTTTTGAAGGAGACGATCAAAGAATTCAAATTTCAGCCTTCTGGGTCTGCTCAACTCGTTCTTCTGAAGAATTTTTCAAGAAATTCATCAAGTTGCAGCAGCTGCTTTTTATTTGCATGTCAGTGAAATCCTCAATATATTTGAATTCTGATCATCTGGGTCCTCTCAAAGCAGTCTTCTGAAAAAAAACCCATATCACAACTTTTTTCAAGCAAATTTCAAATATTAGGGTTTGCTGTTTTTTCCATCAGCCATCAGTGTTTTTCAAATCCAATCAACTGGGTCCATTTCTAATTATATTTTGAACAAAACCCAGGTGCTAGCTTTTTTCGTGAAAAATTGAAGAAATTAGTGTTTGCTGCTTTTTTAGTCTAAATTCAAAATTTTCAAAAATGGACGATCTGGGTTGTCTTGCAACGAAATTCTGAGCAAAACCCATATCTTAGAAAAAAATTCAAAAAATTGTTTGTTTGAGGAAGAAAAACCAACATTCTAAAAATAGTAAGTTGTTCAAAACTTGTCTGAACCTAGGCGAGTTTACAGTCATTCTTCAAGGTTTTCAGAATGGAGTACACTCCCAATGTTTTCAAGACCGAATCAGCTCTCTATCATGATTACATCAAAACAACTGAGACAGACTTCCATCACATCAAGCCAGTGTTTGATCTACGTGCTTTGGAGAGCGCAGGCAACACTACAATCAAAAACTTGGGACACTCTAGACTCCTCGCAGCAGCATCTATTCCTATATCAGTTCAGAGTCTCGAGTTTGTAATCGCTTACATCAAGCATTACAATCCGGCTACAAGGGAGATTCAATCAATTGATGGCAGATTGATATGCAGTTTGAAACCTGATATGATTGAGAAATGTTTCTCCATTCCCCCTTGGCCTGAAAGTGTCACTATCTCAAAGGGAAAATGTGAGAGGATGTGGGAAATGCACAAGGACAAGTATAGCAAGAAGATTGCTCAAGGGTGGATGAAGGAGAAGCATAAGACTTTTCCTAAGAACATCGGGCGAGGCGAGTTCACAAATGAGATTGCTATCATAATCACCTTGCTCAATAGGGTAACTGGATCAGAAGATGCTACCAAGTTTCAACCTTGGATCTTCTACGCTATACCCCATATCATGAAGAAGACTGAGTTCAATTATTGGCCCACCTTGATCAATGACAGCCTCCATCAGCAGATAATAGAGTATTTCCAAATTCATGAGTTCCATATGGTTTCTTACCTAGTCTACCTAGTGGCCTATCAAGGTCAATTCAGAGGGTTGAACACCGAGGGATCATTGAGCATACAACATATCTACAACTACTATCCTCAGTTGGAATTCACAAAGTCACTGCATCACTACAAGAGGGTGAATGAGGCTTTCCTAATGTACACAGTGCGGGACCTGGACAATGAATTGCACGTCCGTATCTCTTCAACTGCCAGGGCAGCGATGGCGGAGTGGGCAGATTGGTTCATACAATTTCCTACTTTCACCTACCTCAGAGTCTATGGCTATTCTGGTGCTCCACTCATGCTACCAAGGTACGCATCAGACGAAGTTGTCTTCATTTAGTTCTTAAGGCAGGCATATGATGTCCACGCGTTCTTGAGAAATAGAAAGAACCCGCCCTTGGCTTTCCATTGGGGTTGGGAATTTATACATGCAGAAAAACAACAAATGTTAAGGCCATGGGGGATGAGTTAGATAAACTTCGTCTCAAGCCTTATAGCAAGAGACGATTTTATGACTCTCATGGCATTTACGCTGGCCGACTTGAGAAAAACTATGCTCACTTACCCGCTCTCAAAGACTATTGGGCCAATTGCATAGATGAGTTCGAGGTGCAGAGGCGTAGTTACAACAGGGTCACCCTTCATCAGATGAAAGACTGCTTATCAGAAGACATTGAAGGGTTATCAAATGATGATGAGGATGTGCTTCTCCCGATGTATGCTCAGAAGCGAATTGAAGATCAGCCCCTTCCTCAAGTCAATTGGGCTAATAAAGAGTCCCTCTCAATTGAAGACAGGACAAGACAAGTCCTCGAGCATAGCAAGGTTTTCCTAATCCTTAAGAGGAAAAACTCCATTCCAGTAGCAGAGCCACCAAGGACACTTCCCTCTTCTTCCAGAGCACAGTCGAAAGGGAAGGGCATAAGTCGGTCTCAAGAAGGCATCAAAGGTAGTAGATCAAATAAAAATGTAAGAAGAAGGTTAGACTTCTCAGGCATAGTCATACAGGAGCAACCTACAATTGTAACAGAAACTCCTCCTAACGAGCCTGTACCTCAGAAAGAAGCAGAGGAGCTACCTTTAACACATGTTTTTGTACCTTTGACAAGGTCTTCACCGAGTCACATCGACCTGGATATTGAAGAAGATGAAGAAATTGCAATTATACCTCCCAAGGAAGTTAGTAAAGATACTACTGTGTCTTGGCTTGAGAGCTCCTTGGGAAGGGTGAGAAGAAGACCTTCATATCAGGTGGATTTTGATGACCTTGATAACATCTATCAGGAACCTCCTAAGAAGAAAGCAAAGAAGCAAGTTCACTTTGATAGGAATCCTGATGGTGAGATAGTCATGGACACTGCAATACCCCCTAAGGACAAGAACAGAGATGAAGTTGATATGGACGATTTCGTGATGGTTAAGGCTAACCTTGGTAAAAAAAACCAGACATGCAGATGTCAGTCTATTCAGAGTTGTGTCTGAAAGCCTTCAGGAAAGAGTGCTCAAGGATGGGGAAGACAAAGCAGCCCTCAAGGCTGAAATACAACAGCTCAAGCTTTATATTTCTAACCTTGTTCATGGCTCTTCGCAGGCTACTCAGTTGCTGCCCCAGGTTTTAGATACACCAGCTGATCATCATCAGTTGAGGCAGTTGGTCATTTGTGGGAAGGAAACTCAAGAGTGGATCGAGAGTTTCATCATCAAAGGAAAGGAGATCTTAGCCCAGATGTTTCAGTTGAGAGACAACGCTCATGCGCTACGTCAAGGCATCCAAGGGTTTGAGCAATCAGTGGCTGAAGTAAAACCAAGGCACGAAATCATAATTGCTGATTTGGATACAGCCTATAGTTCAACAGCTTCAAAAGAGCACAAGAGGCAGATCCTTGCTTGGAGAGAGCGTCATGTCTTCAAGGTCAAAACCTACGAGAGGATATCCGAAGAGTTTATTGCCTACAGACAAAGGGTGATCGAGGCTCTTCTTTTCATCAGTGAATTTGTCACAGAGATTCCTTCTCGTTACAATCTCGAAGATGGTTCCTACGTCGGGTTAGATGAAGTGCAAACTCAATTTCAGAGTGTTGTTCGCAGTTGTGATAGCAGCAATACAGTTGGTGGCAGAATGAATCACCTTGCCATGATGTCAGCAAGATTTGAAAAAGCGGCAAAGAGGTCGAAGATTTCTTGAGATCAATTGCAAATGGAGAAGATATCTTGGAAAAACGCAACTTTGCTATTGAGGGCATAGATGCACCTAACCGGGACACAGTTTCCTGCTTTTTAGCGGATGTCATTGAGATTTAAAGCGGTTTTCATCTAGAAGCCTTCTTTCCGCTTTCTTTCTATTCTTGGAACAATTCTTATCCATTCTTCGAAGAAGAGAAAGAAGATAAATTGTAATAGTTGGCAGCCCCTACTTTTTCTGCTTTCTTAGGTGTTAGATGTTATCTTCTTTCTAGATTTAGAAATAAAGTTTGCTTGCTGAGCAAGCCCTAGATTGTAAAAGCAAAGAGATTTTAGGGTTCCCTACTCCTCTGCTTGCCTATAAATAAGAGCCTATGCTCATTAGTTTTCTTTAACCATGCTAGTGATAACAAAACGCTGAGCCTAAGTGCCTTCTATTTGTTATTCAGTGTTGTTCAATTGTATTTATGATAGCGAATTGTTGAGTCTCTTTTAGCCAACAAGTAGTTGTTGTAATTGTTGTTCCTATTGTGTAAGAAAAAGTTTTGCAAGCCTCTTTAGCTGCAAGCTCTTGTTCCAGGCATGTGTTTAGTAATTTTTCGTTCCAGAAGTTTGAGAAATAAAATCATGAGCCTCCTTTGCCTTGGTATAACGTCTCAGATTTCCATTTATTGTGTTATGCTTTTGTGAGCTTAATTTCATCCTACATTGAAGTGTGTAGATGTATGTTGAGAAAGAGTTCTCTTAAGCCTTCGTCAGAAAATCAACTTTGTTCATTTCTAATTCTCTTGCTCTGCATATTACTTGAGATATTAGAAACGTCTTTAGCTTAAGTTAGTCGTAGTTGGAATTCTTAAATCAGAAAATCTCAGTTGCGGCGTTTGTGTTTTATAAACCTTGTGCTCTAGCTGAAACAAAAAGATAGGCGAATTAGATTTAATTTACTTTCTTTTACCCCATCAGCAAGAGGGAGCTTCCCCTCCAAATTTGAAGAGCAGTTTTACTGTGCATAGCTGTCCATTTCAAATCCACATTCCAGAGGTGCGAATTTAAACACCAACACATTTCCTTCAGTCGTGGTGTTTACTCTTCATTTCTTTTCTTTTCCTAGTGGCTCTTATTTTGGATGAAACGACTTCTACTTGGAGCGACTGCCTCAGAAAATGCCTCTGACTTCATTATTTTTGGGCGACGACTCATGTTTAAATTTATTCTAAATCGCAGTCTATGCAAAAACAACGTATCCCCTGTCAAATGTATGAATAATGTTGAAAAATATGTTTCTGGGCGATAGTAGTAAGATGTCGTCACTGGAATAAAGGGTTGTGCGTTTTTCTTAAGCAGTTGGAGGGACAAATTTGTCTTATTCTATGGTGTCGGCTATTAAAAAACTATCATACAGAAAAATTCT
The DNA here is from genome assembly GCA_007258455.2 of Sequoia sempervirens. Lineage (NCBI taxonomy): Eukaryota > Viridiplantae > Streptophyta > Pinopsida > Cupressales > Cupressaceae > Sequoia > Sequoia sempervirens. Next base: position 20,902 of record VDFB02265245.1, read on the forward strand.
GGTCGCTGCTCAAAAATAGGGACTGGGAGATAACTGTAGGCTCTTAGAAAAACCAGAAATGATTCTATGAGATATACATTTGGGTCATGTATCGCTGATAAAATATAAGTCTGGAACGAGTTGAGCAGTCTTCGATGATTCCTCATTACCGTTATATGCTGCACAGGAGTTTCTAATGTGAGAGTTTCACTTGAGTTTTTTTTTGGTGTCTTGAGATTGGTTTTGGTGCTGCGATCAATCTGTGGAAGTGTTTTGCATGGTACTCATCTCAGGCAGAAATACAGAAGTGTGTTGCTTCAGCTACAAGAAGATATTTGTGATCCCTTTTGTGCTGGAATTGACTGTGCAAAAGGAAGTGTTTTTCTCAAAAATCTACAGTGGCTAGTTTTTGTGCATTTTGAAGGTTATGCTGAGTTCAAAGTTTCGTTGAAGATTTATTTGTATATGCTTCTCAGCCTGTGTGTTTCACCTTTAAAAGGGGTGTTATGGTTCATTATTTATGTGCATTAGATTGTGTGTAATGGAAAATTGATTCTCAATCGTACCTGACAGTGGCTTATTAGAATGTGGAGTTGAGGGTTGAGCAAAAGTTTTTCAATGCCAAAGCAGTGATTATGAAAGCAAGTGTTTTGAACCAAGGAATTTATTTTACTGAAGTTGGTGCTTCAGCTACTGGAGTTGGTGCTTCAGTTTGTTCAGAGTGGGTGCTTCGAAGGAGAGTTGGTGCTCTCTCTTTGTAATCTGGGTTGGTGCCCTTTGGAAACAATAAAAGCAATATTTTGCCTTGGTTTTTTACCCGAAAGGGTTTTCCACATAATCCTAGTGTTCATATTTGTTCATGGTGTTTAGGTTGCTGTTAATGTTCTGATTTCTGATTGAAATGGTTCATCTGGTTTAAAGTTTCAAAGTTTTTGAAATACTGATTCTCCCCCTCTCCTCTCAAGAAATAGTATTTCCTGTGTGCTCTTCAAGTGGGTACTTCAATTAAATTACTAAAGTCGAATTATTAAAGTGACTTTGTAATTTAATGTAATAAAGTAACTTTAATAAAGTACTTTATAAAATGGCGTTACAAGGGGATAAAGTAACTTTAATTTTAAAAGATTATATTTTAAGTTATTTATTGATTTCAATTTAAAAGGCACATCTTTCGAAAAAGCAAATATTAAATTTAATGTACAAAAGGCCAAAAGGGCGTTGGATTTTGAGAAGGCATTATTTGATAAGTGAAATGCCAAGATTAGGGCGTAGGGTTTGGATAAGGATAGAAAACAAAGAAGAAGATCATTTTCATTATCCAGGTTTTATTTGCAAATTGAAGAGAGTTGAGCAACAGGGTTTGCAAGCATGGGGTTTCAAACTATTCTGAGGATAAAAACCCTCGAATAGGACAAGATCTACAGGGGTGAAAAATTACCCAAGAATTCTAGATTGAATGGTCACATACAAGGATCATTATCAGAGCTTCATTTGATTTTCCTGAAGATCTTCATTCAGGAATTTACAGAGTTTCAGGATTCAATTCGATATTCAGTTTGAAGGGACATTCAGGGTGGAATAATACAGGATTGAAGATCATTGATATTCACAGCTATTGATCAAGCATTTTCAGATCTACAATTTATGTTGTTGTTTCCGGGTATGAATTATATGTATTCCCTAAATCATAAATAAAAATTCTAGTTATTTGTCTTTTGCATTTGTTGGAATTGTTATTTTGCAAACTTCTATATTATCTGTATTGTTGGCGAAATTCAAATAACCCAGATCAGGGTGGGTTATTACACTGTCCTTTCCCCTAGGTCCGTAATTTTCAAAGTCAGGAAATTTTGGAAAAGCTTAGTATGAAATTTTGATTTAAACATAAAATACATCTAAATTTATGAGGGTATTTTTACTAAGAAAACAAATATATTTTTTCTGTTTTTTTTAATTATTTTAGATTCAAGGATAAAATTAATGACTCATGTCCGTTGGCCATTACAGACTTGGTGATGAAATGACTGAAAGTAACTTACAATGATCAAGACGACAAGCATTAAAAATTTGCAATTAATGAATGGAGTTAAATAATAACTAATGGAACCAAATGATGCAGCAGCAACCATTAATGAAAAACTAAAGAAAAGAGGAGATGTGAGACAGAAGTAAAATCACTGAAATTATGAGAAATTGAAGAACAATAATGCTGACTGCAATGAAAGTTCTGGACAGACAAAGATCACTGGATGAAGAAAAGAAGGATGACAGAACTGAAGGCTTATATTTTGGAAAACATCCGTATTAGAAACTAACCATATTTTCTTTGAGACTCGTTGATTGTAGAATTAACTGCACCCAAATATCTGACACATTATTAGCCTGTAAGCCATATCATAAGATATCTCCACACTAAAAAATAGAATTGCATAAAATGTTCAACACACACCTTATTTTGTATAAGTCATGCTTTGTTTTATTTTTTACAACTGGAAACCAAGATAAGCACCATACATCTTTATTTTATAGTTAAGGTATATAATACTATGTTTTCTACTGTGGATGTATCCCGTATGCTTCAGACATTATATGTTTATTTTCACCTTAATGGAAAATCTGAATAGTTATGCTAGATGCAGATTCAGCAGTGCCCATGCATATTGAGTCATGCCAACCCTTAATTCTTTTCCATTGCAGGGAAGAATATGTGATTTTTGTCAATGAAGGCAAAATCAAAACCATATGTAAATCAGCATCGTTTCATAAAATATGCACAGGAACAGTAAAGTGATCAATATATGACATTTATTTCCTTCCTAATTTATAACATTTTATTATGCTCTTGAAAAAACTTATAGTACAATTTACTTGAACTAAAATAGTGTTTCTTTCTTTGTGCTTGCATGGATGCATACTAGTCATGCATAAATGAATGGATGCATACATACAGACTGTAAAAAAAAATCCTTAAAGAAATTATTTGCCCCACATAATCTACTCTTCAATAAAACTCCTTGGAAGAGTTCTCTAGTCCCTGTAGATCTCTGCATAAGAACTCATAGGTTGTGAGGTGAAAACACACACTAAGCATTTAGAATTTTGCAGGGTAGCAAACATTAAAGTCTGTGCATACAGAATGTTAAGACAATAGAAACTTTTGAAATATAAAATGCCTCTGGATTACGCCCATAAAAAGGACCACCTTGAATTAAAATTTCTATAAGTTCAGCAGAATTGGAAACTCTAGGAGACATTACTATTAAGTTCCTAGCCTTAGATAGTTTTAATTTCTTAATGTGATAAAAAGATTGTTAATCAAAACTAGTTTTCTTTAGACATCTTTCAAACAAAAGTGACCTTGGTTCAAATTACATTGATGCATTCATTGTTGAATAATAGATTTTTTTATTCTTTGATCTCATTATGGTATCTCTTGTCTGCAGATATTTACTGGATATTCTTATATCCTGATTTAGCTTTTGCCAATTATTAATGCCATTTATTTTCATTTAACCAGAAAATATCATCAGTCATAGACATCCAATCATCACCTTAACATCTCGATGTATGTGTCCATGGCTATGTAGATAATCCAGAGCCCTTAAAGTGTCCAGCAAAAAGGTTGCAATGACTGGTTCTTCAAATCCATCTGGGTAGGCTGATTTCATTATATGCAGACAAGAACCCCCAGACATATATGGCATTACAACCCAAAGACTGTGATCTGCTATAAAAGAACAATGTGCTCTCAAAACATTTGGATGGTCAATCAAGCTCATTGTTTGCACTTCACGACGAATTCCATCCTGTACAAGGAGGAAAATAAACAATACAATAATGCTTGTGGGAAAAATGAATTTAACAAATAAATTATATACAATTATAGCCTGTGGAAAAGTAACAAAACCTACTCACAAAGTTGAAATAGATCACTTTTTGCATAATAAATTCACCATTCAGGATAAATACAAATCACTTATAAATGCATTGTGCAACAAACAGACAAAACCATGTTTCTTACTAAAGATGAGCACATCAAATTAAAATAAAAATGCATGCCTTGTAACTAGTGAATTTGAATGAAGGTTTGCTTTCAAGAGAAGATTATTGTCTTCAAAAGAACTAGTTGGGACCTTAGCATCTTATTTTCATCAACATTGTTCCACAAAAATAATTTAACACACCTGTTATCACCAAAATCAATTATGTAAAAAAAAATCTCATCAAGGCTTCTAAGGGAAAGTAAATAAAATATCCAGGCAATTATTTTGTCATTGCCCATACCCAACCTTGAAGCAATTTGAAAGTCCTTGTGGTTTCTAAAGCAAAGACAATTTTAAATAGAAAAGGATTAAATAACTAAATGTTGGATTTATATCACATCATTTGTTTATAGATAGATATTAGATTAGGTAAATAATACATGAATTAAAATGCAAATGTTCATTTATCAATAATGTTAGTTAATAGTTATAAACCATGTCACAAGGTTCAAGTTTGAGTTCAAGTTTGTGTTCGGCAACAACAAAATTCAGATGAAGTTTGGCAAGGAAAACAATTCGAAAAAAAATCATTATTAAATTTGCCTTATATAAATGTAAGAATATTAAAATATAAATACGTTTAAAATTTTTAATTTAAATAGTATAATACTAAATAGATTCAATTGAATACATTAATGATTAATCATCTAAATTACATATTTTAAAATATTAAATAATAGTAAATAATTAACAAAATAATCACAATTTAATAAAGGCTATTATTAATTTCAAACAATCATAAAAACTATATTATATAAATGTTTTAATAATAATCATCCAATCATAAGACTCTAATTATCAATAATCACAGTTTATTTAAATACTAATATATTTAATTTAACATTTAAATACTAATATATTTAATTTAATATTTGATAATTAATGATCTAAATTATATATTTTAAGATATTAAATTTTAATATTCTAAAAATTAAAACATTTACAATTTCGATTCATTTTTAATATGTTAAAATATATTAAAAAAAACCTAAAACAAAAATAAAGAAAAAAGAACAAACCATAAAAACAAATAAAAACTAAAATGAAATCCTCCCGCCCGCAGCTTGTCCTTAACTCTTACTAGAATTATACCATAAGACATAAAACTCATCAAAGTTTTGAACAATATGAAATGAATTGTTATACAGATTTGGCAGACAAAAAATCCTGTATAAGTTTTGAACAACATGAAAATCAAATTGTTAAATGGATTTGGCGAATAGAAAATCCCATCGATGCTAGCGGCTAATTCACCAATGAAGCCCGTGTTCTTTACTCTAAAAAATCTTGTTGAAAATGTGTTAAAACAATTTTTTTATTAAAAAAAAATTAACTCATTTTGATTTTACTATACGAGTTTAAAGATGAATTGAAACGAATTTTTTGGGTTCCTTTTAAATTCGCTGAATTTCGAATTTCATGGATCAAATTCGCCGAACCTTATGACATAGGTTATAAATAAGATAATTGTAAGTTTCAGGAAGTTATATTCCCATAGGTAAGCCAATGCAAAGCAATGTAAAAATTAATTTATAATCAATAAATTATATTATTACTTTCTGTATGTATTACTGTGCAAATATGGTGTAGTTATTGTTTAGTTTCATGCTCTATCATTTTCAATATGGTATCAAAGCATATGGCGATCTCTGTCGCTGTGAGATGTTTGAACAAGAGACAACACTAGCAGCACATGGAGAAGAAGACTCTGTGTGGAGAAAATTGCTGCACCAAGATTTTTTTTGAGACATCATTGTTTACTGCGTCAGGATGAACATGTAAAGGAGCATGCACATATATATAAGTTTGGAAGATGCAATGTGCTGGATTACATTTATGTGCTGGAGAATACAATATTTTTGACTGCTTGCATCTGCTGAAGTGTGGAGGCATGGGAAAGAATGGTGTCATTGAAATTTATATAGAATCTGTATGTTCAACATCGTTTGCTTAAGTGAGCACTGTTGTATATAAATTGCATTGGAAAGAGACAGCTAGAGCAATCTTCCAGGCGGTTGGGATTTGTAGTTGCATGAAACCACATTCTTTTGTATGTTGTGGTAAGTGAAATTGTTGATTTAAGATAGCTTCGGTCAGATATAAATGATGATTGCATTCATGCATCATCATCATTTATATTTAACCAAACTGTTCTTAAAATATAAAACCATCAAATAAGTTAATCGAATTTCAGATGATGATGATCGAAATTTGCAAATGGATAAATCGGAATTCATATTAGATGATTGCTGTTTGTTAAATACCAGTGTTCCACGGGGACGCGTCCCCCCTGAAAAACAACGCGTTTCGGAGACGGGGACGTTTCCGAGACGGGGAGACGCCTGGGAAACGTCCCTCCGCCGTCTCTGCGTACCGCCGCCGTCCCCCCGCCGTCTCCTCCTAAAGGGAGACGTTTCCCTGAATTTCGCGCACAGAAACGCCATGGAAACGCCGGAATATGTTATGTTAAAAACATTTTAACCTAAGTTTTATTATACTTCATTTGATGAAATATTATTTTACAGTGGCAGCCGCAGGGTTTTCGACTGGAGTCTGGTGCATTCGACTGCATTTGAGGTATTTCATTTTTCGAACCCTTCATTTTGGCTCGCGATTTCATGTACATTGTATGCAAAATGTGGAAACCTGGTTTTTTGAGCGCGTCACAGAGATGTCCGCTCATGGAATGCAATGGTTGCGGGGTTTGCAATGGTCCTGTGCGATTTCTTTTATGGACATTAATCCATTGTCATCGTACTTAGTTTTCCCCTCATTTTTATACTCAGAACAACGTCGATATTTCCCTCACCAAACTCCACCGGAGCTGCAAAACTGAAATGTCTCTTGGGAGAGGTGACGGTAAGGTCTTCGTCTGCCCAGCTGCCGAATCCTCGCCTTGGCTTGTATGCAGCATCATCATTCCATGAATTATAATCACATTCTACCTTTTGCTGCTTATAATTCACACCGATATATTTTATATTTAATGGTTTCTTATGTAAATATATATATTTGTTATTTATATTATATATCTTTTTGAATTTATATATTATAATGATTATAATAATTTTTAAAGTTGCCAATGTTTATTGTGCATTGTTGATATTTATATATATTTATAATTACAGTATTATCTTATGATAATTGTAATTATAAAAGTATTAAATTGCCAGTATTTCCTTTTATAATTTCAATATGTATTTTATTATTCATTTTATTTATTCGTTTGTATTTCAATGTTAGGGTTTTTTAGTGTCGTAATTTTGGGGACATGACACAAATGTCCCTAGGCATGAATCTTGATGTCTGTCCAACATTTTCATGTTGAATTTGATTAGAGTTTAGACAATTAAATTATTAATCTTTTAAGTTTTAATTTTCAAGTACTATATGTATTTTAGCGCCACCCCCCCGCCGCCCCCTCGCCGCCGTCCCCCCGCCGTCCCCCTCACGTCCCCCAATTTAGGCCCCCCGTCTCCCATCTCGGAAACACGTCCCCCGCCGTCCCCCCGTCCCCGTCCCCGAAACTCCGTGGAACATTGTTAAATACACACATCTTAGTCTATGGATAACACCAAATGGTTTCAGTTGTTAAGGGAGCCTGTGCGCTCAAGGGACATGCCACATGAGCGAACGTGTCTCCACTTTGTGGAGACACGTCCTCTCATGAGACGCGTCTCTCCTTGAGGTGTGTCTCCCACATATAAATGGGACTTCATTCCCTTATTTGCAAGACATCGAAATCTATAAATGTTCTGCAATTAGCACATTTGATACAAAAGAAATAAATCTGACTTAGAATTCTAGAACAGAATTTCAAACTTAGAATTTCCATAGGTTCTTTTAGGATACAATCTAATAAGATTTGATTAACATTTACATGGTATCAGAGCCAAGTTGAATGAATCCAATTCACATCAAATCTAGATACCAGATTACTTAGAAAAAATTTGTATTTTTGAAAAATCGAATTCACATCACATTCTTCATAATGTCAAGTGTGATCAAATTTGAAGATCGTCTTGAGGGAGCAAACAACTTCACCTCATGGAAATTCAGAATCATGATGATTCTCAAAGAAAATAAGTTAGACTCATTTGTGAGAGAAAACAAGAGGGAACCAGAGGATGATCCTGAGAAAACTCAATGGATTGAGAATAATGAAAAAGCCATGAAAATCTTAGTAGATGCAGTTAGGGACCACATAGTACCTATTCTAGCAAAACATGAAACTGCATATCTAATGTTCAAATCCCTTGAGAGCACCTATGAGATAAACAACACCAGTAGGACTCTTGCATTAAAGAGGGAAATCAACAATGTCCAAATAAACAAAGGAGAAACTATTAATGCATACTTCATGAGGATCATTGAACTAAGGGATCAATTATCTACAATTGGATATCAAATTGATAGCAAAGAGTTAACACTAATTGCACTAGGAGGCCTACCAAACTCACGGGAGTCATTTGTTCAAGGAATAAGTGCGAGATCTAAACTCCCCAAGTTTGATAGGCTAAGAACAGACTGCCTTCAAGAGGAAACAAGACTCTCAACAAAAGAAACAAACAAAAATCCATAGATGAGGACATTCAAGTGCTCAACACATCATCTAATAAAAGGGGTAAGAAAAACTCTTACGGGAAAGGATCATTTAAGAGAGAGAAATTCCCATGGAAAAGGATCATTCAAGAAGAGGAAAGACATCTCTCAAGTACAATGTTTTAGATGTGATCAATATGGGCACTATGCAATGAAGTGCCCTGACAGATCGAAACAACAAGCATCATTTGCTAAAGTAGGAAAGTCAAATTCAGATCATGATTCTGAGAAATTTGTATTCTATTCAGCCTTATCAAGTGAAGTATCTAACAATATCAACAATTGGGTGATTGATAGTGGTTCTTCGAGGAACATCACAGGGTTTAGAGAACACTTAGACACTATGACTGAAGAGACTGATGAAGAAGTAACAATTGGGGATGATTCTGCACATCCAGTAAAAGGGGTTGGAACTTGCTCCATCACATTCAAATATGGTCTCTCCCTTCAACTCACTGGAGTTTTATTCGTACCTGGAATAAAGAGGAATCTAATATCCATCTCTGCTCTTGAAGACAATGGATATAGGGTTACCTTTATGGATGGGAAAGTTCTGGCATGGCCTAAGAACTCAACTATAAAGAAAGCTCTAACCATAGGTGTAAGACAAGGTTATCTTTATAAACTATGCACTGAAGTCAAGCAAGCCCTTAACCTTGATACTTCTGATTCAAATGAAATTTGGCATAGAAGATTAGGACACCTTCATTTCCGTGCCCTACCTTCCGTAGAAAAACTTGTAACAGGATTACCTAAGTTAAAACCAACTCATGAAGGAACTTGTAAAGGTTGTGCCCTAGGAAAGAATACAAAGGGATCCTTTCACAATAGCTTGAGCAAAACCCAAATGTATTAGAATTGGTTCACTCTGATTTATGTGGACCCATGTCTGTACCCTCCAAGGCAGGCTTCCTATACTATGTCATATTTATAGATGACTTCTCTAGGAAGACCTGGATTTACTTTCTTAAGTGTAAAGAGTCAATAGAAATCCTTAAAAGGTTCAAGGAGTTCAAAGCTCTTATTGAAAACTTCTCTGGGAAGAAAATAAAAATCTTAAGGACAGACAATGGAAAGAATACACCTCTGAAATCTTTAAGGAATTCTGCATGAATGTTGGGACTAAGAGGGAGTTTACAGTAGCCTACAACCCTCAACAAAATGGGGTTGCTGAAAGGAAAAAACAGAACCATTGTAGAAGCTGCAAAAGCAATGTTGCTTGACCAGAAAATTGAAACCTCATTCTGGGCAAAAGCCTCTAGAACTGCTGTCTAATCCAAAATAGATGTCCTCATTCTCACCAAACCTCTCTCCCGAATCAAGGTTGAACACTTCAAGAAGAAGCTTGGTATGATTGAAATGTAATTTGATATTGTGTTTGAAATTCAAAATTGTTTAGAAGTTGTACTAATATATTTAAAGATGTTTAATGTGTAAACTCTTTTGTCATGTGTGTGACTCCATGACCTTATGGGCCCGCTCCCCCTATGTACATTATTGAAAGGTGACGATCTTTCTAATAATGAACACTTGTATGTGACATTGTAAAGTGACGACTCTACAATGATGAGTTGAACTATCATGATAGATATCATGTGACTTGATATCTGTGGACATGTCATGATAGTATCTCTTGGACACTTTGATGGATATCATGGGTCTTGATGTCATTTGAAGATCATTGTGATCCTTAAGAGATAATCATGGTGGATAACTATATATATCCGTGGATATGCCATGAATTATTATGGTAGACATCATGTGACTTGATGTCAATGCACATACCATAATGAAGATGTGATTATGAAGAAAGTCGTGTGACTTGACAATCTTGAGAAAACATATCATATCTTTGATATCACGTGTGAAGGTGATATCTCCACTTATTTGATTTGGAATATCTTCCCTAGCTAAGAGGGAGTGTTGATTTAAGATAGCTTCGGTTAGATATAAATGATGATTGCATTCATGCATCATCATCATTTATATTTAACCAAACTGTTCTTAAAATATAAAACCATCAAATAAGTTATTCGAATTTCAAATGATGATGATCGAAATTTGCAAATGGATAAATCGGAATTCATATTAGATGATTGTTGTTTGTTAAATACACACATCTTAGTCTATGGATAACACCGAATGGTTTTGGTTGTTAAGGGAGCCTGCGCGCTCAAGGGACACGTCCTCTCATGAGACCCGTCTCTCCTTGAGGCGTGTCTCCCACATATAAATGGGACTTCATTCCCTTATTTGCAAGACATCGAAATCTATAAATGTTCTGCAATCAACACATTTGATACAAAAGAAATAAATCTGACTTAGAATTCCAGAACAGAATTTCAAACTTAGAATTTCCATAGGTTCTTTTAGGATACAATCTGATAAGATTTGATTAACATTTACAGAAATACTCATCCGATTATATTTTGGAGTGATAAGTGAAAAACAATTTTTGTAGCAATAAAGAGTTGCAAGGATTTTCTTTTGTCTCTAGAATAGGAGAAATAAGTAGAGCATTTTGTTGAATTTGAATTCTTTGGAGTGATAAGATTAATTTTCTCTAAATAGATAAATCATATGTTATTTCTAAATTTGTGGGGCATGAACTTCATACTGTAATGGAGTAAATTTGTACCCCTTGCAAATTCCCCATTTACACCCCTTACCTTAGAAATATCAAACCCGAAGATGCTATTCCACCTCATCCATCCACTTTCCACCCACTTGGCGATTGTCTATAGTGTCGGTGGGGGAATTTTTGTCGGGGACGCTAGCGCTGCGCGCGGACATCTGCGCAGAGCGTTGCCGTCCTAACAGGATTCCTGCCTCTGGAATCTACAAAGGTGTTACACTTCTCCATTGGCAATGAAGCATAATGCCCCTACACCCTTAACCGACCTTGAATGGCTGTTTTGGGCTCCTATTCACCTTCAACTACTATGCTCCACAGGGACGCGTCCCCTAGCTTTTTGGCCCGTTTCCCGTACCGGGTACGAAACGGGGATGCGAGGACGGCTAGGAAACGTCCCCTGGCAGTCCCCTTTTGGCCTCCAAGTACCTGGTACTTACTGGGGACTTTTGCTCATTGGCAGGGGACGTAGGGTATTGCTAGGCATACCCGAAACGGCCCAGCCGTCCCTCGTTAGTACCGGGTACGGCTAGCCGTACCCTACGGCCCAGGAAAAAATCAGACGCCTTTTTTAAAAAAAATGTTTTTTAAATTAAAAAAAAGGTATGGGGGGGCCCACAAGGGACGCCCCATGCCACTTAACCTAATTTGTGCCTTATATGTGGCCTAAAATGAGAAAAGCAACTCATTTTTACTTCTTGCCTTGTGAAGTGAAGCATAGCAAAAGGAAAGCAGCTGAGTGAAGGAGAGAACAACAGTTTGAAGAGGAGCTCAGGGCATCATTTCCAGCATATTAGAGGTATGTTTTTCATCTTTGTTTTGTATTTTCTATTTGTTTTTAATTTTTGCAAGAAATTTTTAAGTTTTTCAACACATAGGAAGGGCATTTAGTGTTTACTTCTTTTTTTTTTGAACTTGCAGCTCTTTGAAATCAGAAACTTCATAAAAATTTAGAAAACAACCATGAGTAGCAGCAATGATAGTGAAAGTGAGGATATTGAAATCCAAATGCAAGAAAGAACTCAAACTCAAAGAACAAGAAATAGACATAGAGGTAGTGCAACTGCAAACATTGGGGGGTGTTCAGAGAGTCGGAGTGGAGTAGGGTCAACAAGTTCAAACCCATTTGAATGTCCATCTGAAATCCTCAAAA
>VDFB02265246.1:0-61482 GCA_007258455.2 Sequoia sempervirens
ATGATTCCATTGCATCCCAAGAGCATGATATTTCTTCCATCACATCTAATGATATGCTACAATTTGCTGATCAAGATATGCTTTCCACAAAATATCAGGATTCCCTTCCTCGTCAGGATCAAGATAAACCTCCATTCAAGGATACCCTTTCATTCCATGATGATGTTCATCCTTCTCATGATCAAGACATTCCTTTCATACCACTCCGTGATGATTCAATACCTAATAAAGAGCAAGCTATTCCATCTCCTACACCTCTTGATCCTTTTTCAAGTCAAGATCAAAGTACCCCCTCATCCCCATGTCAAGATCCTATCACCCATCCTAATTCCCCTCATTATCACAATCCTCCACAAGAGTCTATCACCCCTATTCAAACTATTCACAAACCTCTTACCTATCAAATGGGTTCTCTCACTTTTATCCAAGGTGGTTTACTCGAAGATCTTGTTATTCCTTCCATATCACAACCACCTCACGATGGACTTGCATCTTGTTTTATAAACAATATATATCTCGTTGGCAAACGATTGTGTGAAAGTATGAACTACAAAGGCAAAGGATTAGGCATTCATGAACAAGGTATCCTAGAACCCCTTTATATCCAAGAAAACACATACTATCATGGCCTTGGTTATACACCTCACGCTCAAGAAATTTGTACCCATTGTAAGCCTAGATTCCATCAAAATAAACCTACTTATCCTAGTCCATCAAACATTCCATCTATCCTAGGTCCTTATCCTAGTCCATCAAACCTTCCATCTATCCTTGGTCCTTATCATCCAAACCCTAGTTCATTAACCCTTCCGTCCATATTGGGGCCCTACATCCCTCCATCTCCTATTCATCAAGAACAACAAAGGCACACATCCTTGGTTCCCTCTCAAAATTCTACCTACATTAACCCATCCATAAGACCCCCATATCATTCATCTCCATCCACCCATCCCATTGCTCTTGGAAGCAATTTGGGTGCCAAATTTCAAAAGCTTCCATATCAAAATCCACATGTATCAAAGGATCAACATGTCTCCTGGAAGAGCCATGCAAAAATAAAAGAAAATTTGATCCCAAGTCAAAATAAAAATCCAAAAGGCCACAAAGGCCCATCAAGTCAAAAGTAAAAAATTCAAAGGCCACAAAGGCCCATAAATCAAAAATAAAAAATTCAAAGGCCACAAAGGCCCATAAATCAAAAAGGAAAATTTCAAAGGCCACAAAGGCCCATAAAGAAAAAAGAAAAATGTCAAAGGCCACAAAGGCCCATGAATCAAAAATCAAAGTGAAAAGCTATGTGAATTCCTAAAAGTCTCATAGAAGCAATAAAATCTAAGTTGGAATCCAAATTTGCTAATCCAAAAGCTTCCTCCTATTGTCCATCTAAAAACCTATCACCTTCCAAATTCATTTTTCCTCCATCACTCCACCACCCTTCAAGGTGTGTGCCAATGTTGATCTTTCCATCCTTTCCATCTATCCATCAACAATCATTCCAACCTCCTATCCATTATCCAATATCCATCCCCCATTATCCTCCTTTAATCCAAACCTTTGCATAAGTCCTTACCTTCTTCCATCATACCATTAATATACCTATGTTTATGAGTCTAATCCTTCTTGCCATGGTTTATTAGAGCACATATTCAAGGGATATTAGTCGTGAAACTTGATGATTGATTTCTCCCTCCATCTTCCTATCATGCATATATTATCTTCCATATTCATTTATCCATATCCATATCATGTCTTCCATATTCCTCTTGTACTCTACAGTTGGGGGCAATTTTCATCCATCCTTTCATTCATATCCATTATCCTCTTTACGTTCATCCTTTACCTTTCCACCTTTGATCTTGACAAGGTTAAAGATCTTCTTGAACATCGTATATCTTATCCTATACACTTTATCCATATCTTTCGTACCATATCCTTCACCGTATCCATATTCCACCATCCTATCTTAATGCATCCTTTTTTCCCCTTCCTTGGTCTTGATGAGGAATAGGAACAAAGTACTTAGGCATTGTGTCCATATCTTATCAATCTTGATCATCCTATTCATTATCCTTATCTTTGCATTCTTCCATTCCATATCTCCTAGCTTATCAAAATCCATGTCCCATTTCCTTCCTTTGTTCTTGATGAGATTAGGGGAAAAATTACAAACACATGCTTTGGATTTCCTTTCATATCCTTATGTGCTACCATTCCATCATATTTTACATCCTTATCATTTATCCATGATTAAATCACCTCCAATGTTGGTCATCATGTTCCTTTGCAACCTTGAATCTTATCATGCAAATCATATTTAAGCCTAGCTGTAGAACATTATCCAATCCTCATATTTTTTGTCAATCAATCATAAACAATCATCAATCTTATCGTACTTAGAGGAATCAGTGATCCTAAGTACTTATCATCATCATGCCTTATGGAATCAATCATTCCTGACATCTGATCAACAAACCATTATCATATTTTGACAAAGGATATGTTGCTTGTGTGACATGTTTTGCAGTGAATCTTTCATTTTGATCTATCATTTATCCATGGTTGTATTACCTCTACTGTGGAAGATCTTATTCCTTCAATCAGTCATATCACATTTCATTTCACTCCATCTTTAAAACTTAGAAAAATCCAAAAAAAATCATAAAATGTCTTGAAATAATCCAAAAAAAATCATAAAATGTCCTGAAAAAATCCAAAAAAAAATAAATCGTAAAATGTCATACAAAAATCTTAAAAAATCACAAAATGTCCTGAAATAATCCAAAAAAACTCATAAAATGTCTTGAAAAAATCCCCAAAAAAAAAATTCATAAAATGTCCTGCAAAAATCTTAAAAAATCATAAAATGTCTTGAAAAAAATCCAAAAAAAAAAAAAATCATAAAAAAATCCAAAAAAATCAAAAATTCCAAAAATCCCAAAAAAATTCAAAAATTCCAAAAAATAGTGACACTTTCAGATCACCACACAGCTTTGAACTTCAACAAAATCAAAACATGCAAGTGTTGACAATCAAGCAAACATTATAACATATATATCAATCCACCTTTCAAATCCAACCTTGACACATAAACTGTAACGAGAATCATTTTTTACATCGAAGTAGGAGTCCTGTTTGTTTGTTGATCTTTTCTTATTTTATGGTTTTATCTTTGGTGACATGTCTTTTAGCTTCTTCAGGATGTCTTCGACTACAGAGGCAACGATGGGGCATGTTCATTTGTTTGTTGTTTGTGGATTGTTTCTTATTCACAAGTTGACTTGTCTTAGGACATGGTTGTCTAAAACCATCGAGGACCTATGAGTCTAATGTGGATGAGAGCATTCTTTGTCTAATAGTGTCTTCCATGGAATAAGTATTCAGGTTATCTAAGGTTCTTATACCTAGACGCTTATACTTCATTACTAAATAAAAATGTAAACAATATTCAGGTCATCTAGATGCTCATGTTATCTAGATGCTTATACTAATTGGTGACATAATAAGCCCGATGATGATAAAAGCACTTAAATTGTACAAGAAGCTTCATCACCTTTATTATCTTCCATCTTGCATTTCATTTTCTTCATCTTTCTTGTCGCGGAGAAATCAATCAATTGCTTAACTCACTGATATATGTCTCTTGAATCAAATCTCAAATCAATCAACCTGCTTCTTGAAATTTCATGTCCCCTTAATCAATCAGTCAATCCATCATTGCAGCACCTTGTCTTGCGTAAGCATAATTCTCGATCAATCAATTAGCTTAATCAGCTCAATCAACTTCATCAGCTCATCAACTTGGCTATACTGATCATTTCCATCGATTGTTCAGTTACACCCATCAACTTTGCATTTTCATCAAAATGTACATCACTACTTTATCACTTGCGCAATATCAGGTATCTAATCACTTTCTAGACATCTATCGAGAGATTAATCTTCTTACAATCTGTTCGATCAATCTCTCGAGGGGGCATATCATTCTTATCATAATCCTTACCAAGATATCTTTGGGGCATGTATCAGTTGATCAATCTTTTTCTTTGAAACAATGCGACAAGCTGCATTGTCTCAAAGAGGGGAAAATGTAGACACTAAAAAATGTCCTAAGCCTGCGAGTGTCATTTTTCTTCCTCGTCCTTCGATAATTGAATAATTTTAGTTATTCAATTATGTTTGATCATATTCCTCTATTAATTAAATAATTTTTAATAATTATTTAATTAATTCACCTTCTCATCTTTATTCTATCCTGATCAATTAAAATTATTTAATTGCGTCACTAATATATCCCTTTCTTCAATATTTAAATAAATCATTTTTTATTTGACCTTTTATTCTTCTATAATTAAATAATTGTCAAAATTATTTAATTGTGTTTCATTCCTCTCTTTTGGATAAATAATTCAAATTAATTATCCAAGTCTAATTTTCATCTCTCCATTTAATTAAATTGATTAATTTAATTAAATGCTCCTTTTGTCATTTTATCTAAATAAATAATTTGGATAAATTATTTATTTGCCACTTGTCATTTTCCTCCATTTTGAATAAATAATTTAAAATTAAATTATTTATGCACCTCCACCTAATCAAAGATGCTCTGTCATAATCCCCTGTCATAACATTCATTTATGTCATAGCCTGCATGTCTTGCATGTTTGTCATAGTTGCTAGCCGTCGTCATAGCTTTTCCATGCATGGCATATTCTTGGTGCATCAATTCTGGACCGTTGATCTTGGCATCTTTTTTGAGACTTAATCTCAACCATCCATTTCATAACATCTCTCTCATGCATTCTCATCCATTGATCTTGGAATCTTTCTAGAAGATTAATCTCAATCATCCATTCGAATGGTTGTCTATAAAAACAACCTTCCTTCTCCATTTTCAGCTTAACAGCTAATTATCTCCAACTTTCTTGCTACCATTTGCAGGTTTTGCACAAGTGTTTCAACAAATCTGAGGGCAAAGTTGCATAACAAGGAGAGCAAGAGAAAGAATCAACCATAATGGGGAGTGATTTCTTTTATGTTTTGCATTTTTGATTCTCTTCATTATTTGTTTTCTTTTGTTGGATGTGGTTTAATAGCTTAGTAGTGTTGGCTGTCACTTTGTCTATACCTATTGATTTCTAACCCCATCTCACAGTGAGAATGTCTATCGTCTGCTCATTAGTGCTGATATACCTCAACTGTATAGCTTTCCTCAATACCATATCTCTGATATAGTGGTATTTGATCGCAACATGCTTAGTTCTATCATGAAACATAGGATTGACATAAGGCTTCACATAGCTCTGGTTATCACAATGAATGATAGTAGGCTCCATTGATTGTCCAACCAATCCTGCAAGGAGCTTACGAAGCCACACTGCTTCCCGAGCTGCCATACAAGCTGCAATATACTCCGCCTCTACTGTACTCAATGCTATAGATGACTACTTCCTGCTACACTAGGAAATCATCGCAGACCCTAAAATGAAACAACATCTAGAGGTGCTCTTTTGATCAATGACATGCCCTGCCCAATCGGAATCAGTGTATCCAAGCAGCTCCAAGTCCACATCAGAAGAATACCTCAAGCCATATCCAACTGTGCCACACAAGTATCTCAAGATATACTTTGCTGCAACTAGATGTATTTTCCTTGGTTCACACATGAACTAACTAAGTGCACTCACTGCATAGCAAATATTTGGACTAGATACATCAACGATCCAATCAACTTCTTGTACATAGTAGGATCCACCAGATCTGAACTAGTTGCAGCCTCTTACAAGTTATGCAAGTTGGTCTCCATAGACGCAGACATGGATTTGCAATCCATCATACCAAATCTCTTCAAGATGTCAATAGTATACTTCCTTGACTCAGAATGATCTCATCTAGCTTCTGCCATACTTCTAAACCAAGGAAGTAGTGCAAGTAACCAAGATCCTTCATTTCAAATTTAGAAGCTAACACCTTCTTGCATTTGATAATGAGGTGATCTTCTCTAGTAAGAAATAAATCAACGTAAAGAACCAAGATCAATTAGATTACCATCTTCTTCAAGTTTAGTAGGCTCCCTCTGAATCTACAAGTACTTGCATCAACCTTCTGATCTCTTCGTCCAAGATTGCCTGCAACGCTTACCTTAGAGAAATGTTTTCCCATTCACACCTCTGATACTATAGAGAGTTTAGGATTGTCCTCATCGACCTCATTGCAAATCACTCTATTCTGAATAGGTTTGCAGAGCTACCAATGACAAATCCAGATGACAATTTTGAGCAATTCTGATCTCAGCAGCTGACAGGATCCTCTAAGGGTTTAGCACCTAGCCTTGAAATATAGTAAACTTCACTTATTCTCAGTGAGTTACAAAACTCCCTCTTGATCCCTTCTTCAGAGATTGCAAATAAAACTTTTGGAAGTGAACTCCCTCTAGTCGCCAACTCAGTCCTATGGCTGCAAGTTGTGACTTCACGCTTGATCATTTCTTTGTTTGGCATGACTTCCTCATAAGATGCCTCAAGATTTTCATCACTAAGCAATCTCTCATCACCTTCTTGCCCCTAGATTTGTCCTCGAAGCATTTTAGAGAGAGATTACTAACTGTTTATAACTATTCAAAGAAATATCAAGACTAGAATCATACAAAGTTTACTATCTCAGGTTATAGCATAAATACATAGTAATTTATGAGCAATATTAAAACATAAATGAATCAACCTATAAGATAAATATATCAAAAGATTAGAATGAAGGGATAAAGAAACTTATCTTTATTTAATTTTGATATAACTCTTTCTTCCATCTCTTTCTTCCATCTTTTACTCCTCTCGAGAGTGCCAAACTTAGCACAACAAAAAACAATCTGCACAAGTACAAATTTCTTGAATGAAATATGCAGTTAGCATGTAGAACCAACTCTCTCCAAGAGTTCAAGGCTCTATCATATTTCATGCATTAGAGAATGATACCATCGAAATTACAATTCTCTTTTTATTTTAGAGTCACACTCAGAAATCTTCACAACCAGCATGACATAACTTGCAATAAATAAAATATTCAAAGGATCTTATGCTAGTGAACACGATTAAAGAGAAACCACTATCTCTCTAATTACAAGATCCAACTAAATGATATAACAAAGAATACTTATCTCTTTAAATATTCTGATGGATGCAAATATTGGACATAGTAAGATACACTGCTCTTGCGCTCAGATCAACACACAACCTTCACGGCTTGAACACATGCCTATGACTTAGAATAGAAATTCTCTAGAATCCTTCTGAGGAGAGATCTCATCCACATCCGCAAATAAAGCATGTTGATCAGGCCTGGTTGGGAAATCTTTTGCATAGTGACCAAACTTGTCACAATGAAAACATTGGACTTTGGAAAGGTCCCACTTCTTCTTGAATGCAGGAGCATCATCAACTCCTTTATCTCTATTCCTTTTGAAGTATCCTTTCTTTCCACCTTTTCCTTTCTTCTTCGAGGATTGAGTGGAAAGAACATGAATGTCTTCATTTGTAGAGCTTCGACCAATACCTCTCGCAACCAACCTAGAATCTTCTTGAATACAATTTTCCCTCAAACGATCAAACTTGGGAAGTTTCAATCTCGCGTTGATTCCTTGAATGTAAGACTCCCAAGATGAAGGAAGACCATTAAGAGCCAACATGGTGAAATCCTTGACATCAACAATATGACCAATGTCAAAGAGCTAATCTCTCAATTCAAAAATCTTCATGAAGTAAGCGATGACAGATTCTCCTTCCACCATCTTAACATGATGTAGTTGTTGCTTTAATGCAAGAGCACGACTTGTGTTGTTTATTTTGTACATTTCCTCAAAAGTTTTAAACATCTCTCTTGTTGTCTTCAACTTTGAGACGATAGGAACAATATGATCCTTCATGGAATCAACTAACATCTTCTTTGCCTTAGTATCTTTCTTCTTCCATTGAACCTTCTCTTCCTCATCCGTAGGCTTGGGGACTTTGCTCTCCATGAACTCTGTCAATTCATTTTCCTCCAAGGTGAGCATAATTCAGAATCTCCAAGATGTGAAATTAGATGCTCCCTCAAGTATGTCCTCGATCTTGAGACTGTTCACCATCTTGACAAAGAGATAGAAGTGAAAAAAGATGAGAAGAAGAATAAAGAGTATCGTTGTAAGACTAAATCTGATCAAGATCTTCTTCAAACCTACTTTGATACCATGTTAGTTTTATGATCAGATTTAATGCACATAATATTAATTTAAAATCAGACATAATAACACAACAGATACCCTGGGAAAACCCTCTTTTTGAGGGAGAAAAACCCAACAACAAATATATCTCTTATATATATGAAAAATGGCAACAAGTCTCTTTACAATGAGGCCACACACAAGGCCAATAATCAACACCAGCAATGATCTAACACAAACTAATAGTCTGCCCTTCAATCTGCACTTGAATAGACTCACAATCTTCCTTAGAATAATTTGCACTAGATAGAATAATTTGCACTTGATATAATTCACACTTGAGAAGAAAGAGATTGAACTTGCTTGATGATAGAATGAGGAAGAATGAACTTCTATATATAAATTTTGCAAGAGAGGTCGCACCTCTTCAAGGAGAAGGTCGGCCACCAAAAGAAAATATAATTACAAATAAAAGTTGGGTCAACCACCAAGGAAATTACAAATAATAATAAATATGATTACAAAGGAGGTCGACCAACTTAGAGATATGTTGCCATTAAATAATCACAAATAAATAAGGAAGTATGAAGCCCGAAGCTGCAATAACATCAACATGACCTACTTCCTAAACTATAACATCGTGGGCAACATGCATCAATATTGTTGAAATTTTGTTATATAAATTCATAAACACAACCTTTGTTATATTAAATAAAATAATTTATCTTTGAGGAAATCATTGTTGAACATGAGCCTTCTGTTTTTATTATCCTTCAAAGAGTAAGTAGTCATTTTGCAGTTCTTTATGACTTTCTCTTAAGAAAGAAAATGTCTCCCTCTAGAACTCTTGTAGTGGCTTTTTCTTATGACAATTCTAGAGATGCTACAAAAGTTCTAGAGATTTTGGAGATGTGTCCTTTCAAAGCCTTTAGAGATTTGGCCTTCTGGAACCTCGAAAAATTCCATCTTTCTTGAGCATGTCCCATTTTCACAAAAAAACATAACTTCAACCATAATCATCAACATTAAAACCCTTATTAACACAAATAGAATCACAAGAATTCATATATTAATAGAAATCAAGATTGTAACACTATTAATTTAAGCATGAGAAAGGTTATGGAAGGTTATGAATGGTCAAAAAAGCATAATTTTGTCTTAATAATGAAGGGAGTGTTTCTACCTCATCACACTTTAAGTTGCTCATATATAGGCACTTTTAAATTATCAAGGTAATTTCCCTTGTATGGTTGTTAGGGTGTTGTCTCCTTTTGCGTCCCACTAGGGTTACTATCCTTTATGTGGGTGCATATGTGGATGTAAGCAACTTTCTAAAAGAGATCTTGGCTCCCAATAAGATGGATCTCAACCATATTTTAGATCAGATATGGATCATGTTTCTTATGTGTGATCTTAGCCTTCCCACCCTTTATTAGCCTCTTCACATGGGCATGGTACTTTGGTTGATTGGATTTTGGTGAGTTTCCTTGCTTGGAATTATTAATTTCTCTTGTTCATGTTCAATAGCTTGTAAATGGAGATCAAGAAGAGGATGACACTCTTATTGGTTGGGAATTGATTCCTAGTGGTTCTATACTTGTTTATGTATAGGAAAAAATAGATGACTATGACCCCCCTTGATGGTGTAGTTCTCACAACCTAGTGGCTCTATTGGTTATTAATGTTTTGTCTTAGACCCACTACAATTTAGTTTATTCATCTTGTTTCTTAGGGTTGATATGACTTTGACAATGAGGATGTTCCTTCTACCACTTGCCCATTTTTTTTGAATGGTGTGTTATTATCTTTTTAGTTTATAAAAAGTAATTCAACCTTTATTTATTAAAAAATCTAAATATTAAAAAATTACATAGATTGTTCATTTTTTAAATTTTACAAATTTGAGAGACAAAGGGAGGTATTTTAAAACTATTACCAATTATAAATCAATTCTCTTTGGATATTTCTCTAGATACATATAAATTATTACAAAATTTTATAAATGAAAAATAATCACCAAAATCTTTATCTTGATAATTTAAAAACTCAAAATATAAAGAGGTGTTTTTACAACATTGATACCACAATTAATTTTAATCACATAAAAGTTCTTCCAAAGTACCAAGGTGCACTTCAAGCTTGAATAATGTTTTTTAATCCAACATGAGAAAGATACATCTCGACCACATGGTGTTTCTTAAAATCTCAACCCCCAAGCTAGGAAGATAAATACATAAAATTGAACAAGAAAATATGGTTTAAATACATTTAAATACACTTGAGATAATCATGGGTGGAATATACCACATCGAACCAATATTGTTTCAAAACTAAAGAGGAAATATGTGCATAATTTTTCAAAGGATTATAGTTGCTAAGGGTCTCCAAGCTCATTAGCTCAATTGAAACTATCCTCTCAAGGATCACAAGAAGCCATAAATCATACCCTCTTAAAGATTGATACACAAATTTCCTATCAACATAGAATATCCTCTCTAGGATAAAACCTCTGGAACATCTAAAATCCCACCATCACTTATCCATCCAACCAAAATATATCTCTTGAAGAGTTCAAAGCACATTTCTCTCCATAGGATAAGAATAGGAAAATTCACTCCTCAATTTCCACTATCCCTACTTGACCCTACACCAAGTTCATCAACATAGAGTGTGAATATCAACAAGATGTGTGCACACACACATGAGTATGACTCCCTCAAACTTGCAACAAATCATGGTCTCATACAAGCTTGACAAACAAGTCCTTGACACTCAATTTTCCATAATTTATTACAAGCTCAAGAGAGAAAGACAGAAGATAGAATTGTAATAATATTTAGAACATACAAAACACCATGAAGATACCATTTTCATACATTTCAAATAAATAACAATATCAAAGAATTTCATGTAGAGTTTGGGAGATAACCCTACTCAACAACTCCTTAAAAATGGAGGAATGAGAGTCTATCTCTATATTTGAGCACCGATAATCCTATTGTTCTCCTTTTTTTCCTTCACTTCAAACTTGATTCAAAATTTTGAAGTCATGAGATAAATGAACATTCCAAAAATAGGTAACTCCTTGAAAATCCACGAAGTAGGTTTTAAGTAATGAAAAAAATTGTCATCCATTCTCTTTAAATGGAAAGGTGACACTTGGAAATGATTGACCCATTAAAAACCTAGAGATCAAACAAGATAATCTATAAAATTGAGTGCTCTTACAAATATTGAATACACTTACAAAATATCTATTACTACTTACACGAAGATGTGAACCCATGTGAGTTCCCATTTTTCAATCAAGATGGAGTGGAATACACTTCACCTTCATTACAAATGAGCCTGCTAAAATAAAATAGATAGAGGGGTCTAGAAGACCGCATAATTAGAAGCCTCTACAAGCTTCCAAACTTATCCATTACATTCAAAATGTAAAAACCCCAAAAGAAAAGAAAATAATTTTTTATATCACTAAAATTACCTCTTGAAATAAATTATACTTTCACTTTTAGTATTTTTAATTTAAACACTCACACAATAGAAAAACCTAGTCTAGGATACATGGATAATATTACAACATCACAAATTTAGGTAAAGATGAATTACAATAAAATTAAAAGGTTAACAGTGCAAGGTTACCTAGGTCACACATGATAAAGATGACATGAGTGTATAGAGTAAGCAAAATCATGATCTCATCGTGTCATGAAGTTGATTGAGGTAGTGGAAGTCCATGTATTCTCTCCTTATGACTCTAATTGCCTATTTTCTATAGTTTTCTACACTTGTAAACATAAAATCTTTCATCATGGAAAAATAAATAAAATATAAAGAATATTAAATTAAGGAGTGCCCAATCACACACAAGATACATCATGTATCAAGTAGTCTCAAAAAACTTTTGAGATACATCACAATGGAAAACATTTATATAAATCACAATTATTAAACAAGTTCATAAACCCATGCAATACATCCAGACATGTATATGATAAGTGAAGGCATCTCACAATCATGTACACATAACCAAATCTCATAGTATAACTCAAAATAACTATCCAACATATAGCACAAACTGTGTGTAAATCCAATAATTATTTAGAACATCTTAAAATACATAAAGCATGATAAGTATATAAACATGATTAGTCAACATCTAATCCAAATTTATCAAATAAACCGTTTAATAACATACAAAATATTAATGATCATAAGTGTGAACTCACATCATATATATAAAAATCTCAAATCATCATAAGTAAAACTACTAGTCATATAATTATCTTGAATCATCACATTATTCTAGTTAATAGTCATATACTCATGTACATAAGAGCATCATTTCATGATAAATAAACAATGTCAAAAGATAATCCAAGTATAGTGAATATAATGAGTGTATAAAAAGAAGTGGACCTCACACTCCCCACCAATACTTACAACATCACATGACTTATTTGCATATGTAAAGGCACCTTTTGTGTCTTCTACCCCTATAACATCGAAGGGAGATATTGGTGTTGGGTGGGCCATCTCTCATCACTCTCTCCATAGTTTTATAACCCCTACATCATCTCCCACAACTATCCATGCGATCTCATCATCGTCGTTGTCGTCATCATTACAAACTTTTATAGAAAATGCAAGTATATCCATCTCTCTTAGCTAGAATGGTGATAGTTGGTCTGCCTTGTATAAAGGAAATTAGAGGGTACTAGATGACAAATCCTAAACTATTGAAGTACTCATTGATAAAGAGACCACTTTAATACAATGGTGTTCATCCCTATAAACCATCACAAATGCTTGATCCTTCCTAGTAGCCATTAATCCTCAAGCCATCCACCCACCCCCTATATAGTCACCATGTAATGGCATCTACAAAAAAAATATCAAAAGGATCTCCTACACTCTTCTAGTGTCATTCAATCATGCCATATCCTCAATATTTTAGTATGTCATTGAAAGGAACGAGGCATATCATGTTTGATCTTATTAAGAAGTCTAGTTGGCCTAGTAATCTTGATGTACTCATAATCTAGACACTAGAGGAGTGTGGTGTTAAAATTCCATACCCACTCACACAAATATTTTTTTGCATATTGTGATACAAATGTGCAATAATGCATCATTCCCAATAATATATAATGCCACTTTCCTCCATGTCCCTATCCATGTGTATCCAACTATATCAAATGGTTTATTTCTTGTCATCTAAGATACTATTGAGATGATTGTAATCCACTTGCACACTCATGGTACATGTACCATAGTAATGTCACCTAGCAGTACTTGTCCATATTTATATTTAGGTCTCTTAGCGTTGTTGGGACTCAAATTATTTATTTCCTTTTTATGCTTAAATCCCTTCCCTTTGTCTTAGTGAAGTGTGATCCATTGTTGATAATTGACCTAAGAATATTTAAATGGGTCACCATGATATTTTTTGCCCTCAAGTGTTGTTGCGGGTCCTTAAACAAACCAAGTTGTAAAAGTTCAAATTCTAAGTAAGTCTACATTTATTGGTTGTCAGGGTTTCGACCTTCCATCTACCCTTATCCCCAACAACCCCGACAACCCTCGACAACCACTACTAAAGTCTTAAATTTTTTTATAAGTCTATTGTTGATCAAGCTTTCACTAAAAGGAAACATGGTCTCATGGGATGTGAAGATTGCAAGACATGCACAAAATGGATCCGTTGAAAAGGATTTAGAAACTTTCAAGAGGATGCAATTGGTAGGCGTCAAAGACAAATCTCCCTTGTTGTGGTCAACGTCACCCCCTTTGGACTTGAAGTCACAAGGGCATCCTTTGCCCAAGGACCACCTACGTACCCGTTTCCAAACAAATCAAAGTCACATGTAGTTCTCCACACATGGTCTCTCAAGGGACGCATACACATAAGTTTCCCCATAATCAAGGTTTTGTTAATGTTTTTCTTTCATTATTAATGCTTATCAACAATTAGGAAAACATACATAAATATATAAATTAACAACCCATACTATAACACCCCCCTTTAATTTAGATATCTTTGAATTGTTTGAAAGGGCATGGTTGTTATAGGTAAATCGGTTGCTTACGTTATCAACATGCTTTCAAAAGATGCATACTAACAGTTGTAACTTATTATGATTCAAACTGTGTGCAAATCCAATAATTATTTAGAACATCTTAAAATACATAAAGCATGATAAGTATATAAACATGATTAGTCAACATCTAATCCAAATTTATCAAATAAACCGTTTAATAACATACAAAATAATAATGATCATAAGTGTGAACTCACATCATATATATAAAAATCTCAAATCATCATAAGTAAAACTACTAGTCATATAATTATCTTGAATCATCACATTATTCTAGTTAATAGTCATATACTCATGTACATAAGAGCATCATTTCATGATAAATAAACAATGTCAAAATATAATCCAAGTATAGTGAATATAATGAGTGTATAAAAAGAAGTGGACCTCACACTCCCCACCAATACTTACAACATCACATGACTTATTTGCATATGTAAAGGCACCTTTTGTGTCTTCTACCCCTATAACATCGAAGGGAGATATTGGTGTTGGGTGGGCCATCTCTCATCACTCTCTCCATAGTTTTATAACCCCTACATCATCTCCCACAACTATCCATGCGATCTCATCATCGTCGTTGTCGTCATCATTACAAACTTTTATAGAAAATGCAAGTATATCCATCTCTCTTAGCTAGAATGGTGATAGTTGGTCTGCCTTGTATAAAGGAAATTAGAGGGTACTAGATGACAAATCCTAAACTATTGAAGTACTCATTGATAAAGAGACCACTTTAATACAATGGTGTTCATCCCTATAAACCATCACAAATGCTTGATCCTTCCTAGTAGCCATTAATCCTCAAGCCATCCACCCACCCCCTATATAGTCACCATGTAATGGCATCTACAAAAAAATATCAAAAGGATCTCCTACACTCTTCTAGTGTCATTCAATCATGCCATATCCTCAATATTTTAGTATGTCATTGAAGGAGCATATCATGTTGATCTTATTAAGAAGTCTAGTTGGCCTAATCTTGATGTACTCATAATCAGACACTAGAGAATTAGTGTTAAAATTCCATACCCACTCACACAATATATATATACATGTGCCACTTTCCTCCATGTCCCTATCCATGTGTATCCAACTATATCAAATGGTTTATTTCTTGTCATCTAAGATACTATTGAGATGATTGTAATCCACTTGCACACTCATGGTACATGTACCATAGTAATGTCACCTAGCAGTACTTGTCCATATTTATATTTAGGTCTCTTAGCGTTGTTGGGACTCAAATTATTTATTTCCTTTTTATGCTTAAATCCCTTCCCTTTGTCTTAGTGAAGTGTGATCCATTGTTGATAATTGACCTAAGAATATTTAAATGGGTCACCATGATATTTTTTGCCCTCAAGTGTTGTTGCGGGTCCTTAAACAAACCAAGTTGTAAAAGTTCAAATTCTAAGTAAGTCTACATTTATTGGTTGTCAGGGTTTCGACCTTCCATCTACCCTTATCCCCAACAACCCCGACAACCCTCGACAACCACTACTAAAGTCTTAAATTTTTTTATAAGTCTATTGTTGATCAAGCTTTCACTAAAAGGAAACATGGTCTCATGGGATGTGAAGATTGCAAGACATGCACAAAATGAATTCGTTGAAAAGGATTTAGAAACTTTCAAGAGGATGCAATTGGTAGGCGTCAAAGACAAATCTCCCTTGTTGTGGTCAACGTCACCCCCTTTGGACTTGAAGTCACAAGGGCATCCTTTGCCCAAGGACCACCTACGTACCCGTTTCCAAACAAATCAAAGTCACATGTAGTTCTCCACACATGGTCTCTCAAGGGACGCATACACATAAGTTTCCCCATAATCAAGGTTTTGTTAATGTTTTTCTTTCATTATTAATGCTTATCAACAATTAGGAAAACATACATAAATATATAAATTAACAACCCATACAATAACACCCCCCTTTAATTTAGATATCTTTGAATTGTTTGAAAGGGCATGGTTGTTATAGGTAAATCGGTTGCTTACGTTATCAACATGCTTTCAAAAGATGCATACTAACAGTTGTAACTTATTATGATTCAAGCTATTATTGCAAATCCAATAATTATTTAGAACATCTTAAAATACATAAAGCATGATAAGTATATAAACATGATTAGTCAACATCTAATCCAAATTTATCAAATAAACCGTTTAATAACATACAAAATAATAATGATCATAAGTGTGAACTCACATCATATATATAAAAATCTCAAATCATCATAAGTAAAACTACTAGTCATATAATTATCTTGAATCATCACATTATTCTAGTTAATAGTCATATACTCATGTACATAAGAGCATCATTTCATGATAAATAAACAATGTCAAAAGATAATCCAAGTATAGTGAATATAATGAGTGTATAAAAAGAAGTGGACCTCACACTCCCCACCAATACTTACAACATCACATGACTTATTTGCATATGTAAAGGCACCTTTTGTGTCTTCTACCCCTATAACATCGAAGGGAGATATTGGTGTTGGGTGGGCCATCTCTCATCACTCTCTCCATAGTTTTATAACCCCTACATCATCTCCCACAACTATCCATGCGATCTCATCATCGTCGTTGTCGTCATCATTACAAACTTTTATAGAAAATGCAAGTATATCCATCTCTCTTAGCTAGAATGGTGATAGTTGGTCTGCCTTGTATAAAGGAAATTAGAGGGTACTAGATGACAAATCCTAAACTATTGAAGTACTCATTGATAAAGAGACCACTTTAATACAATGGTGTTCATCCCTATAAACCATCACAAATGCTTGATCCTTCCTAGTAGCCATTAATCCTCAAGCCATCCACCCACCCCCTATATAGTCACCATGTAATGGCATCTACAAAAAAAATATCAAAAGGATCTCCTACACTCTTCTAGTGTCATTCAATCATGCCATATCCTCAATATTTTAGTATGTCATTGAAAGGAACGAGGCATATCATGTTTGATCTTATTAAGAAGTCTAGTTGGCCTAGTAATCTTGATGTACTCATAATCTAGACACTAGAGGAGTGTGGTGTTAAAATTCCATACCCACTCACACAAATATTTTTTTGCATATTGTGATACAAATGTGCAATAATGCATCATTCCCAATAATATATAATGCCACTTTCCTCCATGTCCCTATCCATGTGTATCCAACTATATCAAATGGTTTATTTCTTGTCATCTAATATACTATTGAGATGATTGTAATCCACTTGCACACTCATGGTACATGTACCATAGTAATGTCACCTAGCAGTACTTGTCCATATTTATATTTAGGTCTCTTAGCGTTGTTGGGACTCAAATTATTTATTTCCTTTTTATGCTTAAATCCCTTCCCTTTGTCTTAGTGAAGTGTGATCCATTGTTGATAATTGACCTAAGAATATTTAAATGGGTCACCATGATATTTTTTTGCCCTCAAGTGTTGTTGTGGGTCCTTAAACAGACCAAGTTGTAAAAGTTCAAATTCTAAGTAAGTCTACATTTATTGGTTGTCAGGGTTTCGACCTTCCATCTACCCTTATCCTTGACAACCTCAACAACCCTCGACAACCACTACTAAAGTCTTAAAAAAATTTATAAGTCTATTGTTGATCGAGCTTTCACTAAAAGGAAACATGGTCTCATGGGATGTGAAGATTGCAAGACATGCACAAAATGGATCCGTTGAAAAGGATTTAGAAACTTTCAAGAGGATGCAATTGGTAGGCATCAAAGACAAATCTCCCTTGTTGTGGCTTAGCGATGCCCCTTTGGACTTGAAGTCTGGGGCATCCCTTTTGCCAAGGACCACCCTCGTTACCGGTTCAAAACAAATCAAAGAGTCCTGCATGTAGTTCTCCACACATGGTCTCTCAAGGGACGCTACACATAAGTTTCCCCATAATTAAGGTTTTGTTAATGTTTTTCTTTCATTATTAATGCTTATCAACAATTAGGAAAACATGCATAAATATATAAATTAACAACCCATACTATAACACCCCCTTTAATTTAGATATCTTTGAATTGTTTGAAAGGGCATTGTTTTTAAGGTAAATTGGTTGCTTCGTTATCAACATGCTTTCAAAGATGCACCTTGGGTTGTAACTTATTATGATTCAAAGCGTATTGCAAATCCAATAATTATTTAGAACATCTTAAAATACATAAAGCATGATAAGTATATAAACATGATTAGTCAACATCTAATCCAAATTTATCAAATAAACCGTTTAATAACATACAAAATATTAATGATCATAAGTGTGAACTCACATCATATATATAAAAATCTCAAATCATCATAAGTAAAACTACTAGTCATATAATTATCTTGAATCATCACATTATTCTAGTTAATAGTCATATACTCATGTACATAAGAGCATCATTTCATGATAAATAAACAATGTCAAAAGATAATCCAAGTATAGTGAATATAATGAGTGTATAAAAAGAAGTGGACCTCACACTCCCCACCAATACTTACAACATCACATGACTTATTTGCATATGTAAAGGCACCTTTTGTGTCTTCTACCCCTATAACATCGAAGGGAGATATTGGTGTTGGGTGGGCCATCTCTCATCACTCTCTCCATAGTTTTATAACCCCTACATCATCTCCCACAACTATCCATGCGATCTCATCATCGTCGTTGTCGTCATCATTACAAACTTTTATAGAAAATGCAAGTATATCCATCTCTCTTAGCTAGAATGGTGATAGTTGGTCTGCCTTGTATAAAGGAAATTAGAGGGTACTAGATGACAAATCCTAAACTATTGAAGTACTCATTGATAAAGAGACCACTTTAATACAATGGTGTTCATCCCTATAAACCATCACAAATGCTTGATCCTTCCTAGTAGCCATTAATCCTCAAGCCATCCACCCACCCCCTATATAGTCACCATGTAATGGCATCTACAAAAAAAATATCAAAAGGATCTCCTACACTCTTCTAGTGTCATTCAATCATGCCATATCCTCAATATTTTAGTATGTCATTGAAAGGAACGAGGCATATCATGTTTGATCTTATTAAGAAGTCTAGTTGGCCTAGTAATCTTGATGTACTCATAATCTAGACACTAGAGGAGTGTGGTGTTAAAATTCCATACCCACTCACACAAATATTTTTTTGCATATTGTGATACAAATGTGCAATAATGCATCATTCCCAATAATATATAATGCCACTTTCCTCCATGTCCCTATCCATGTGTATCCAACTATATCAAATGGTTTATTTCTTGTCATCTAAGATACTATTGAGATGATTGTAATCCACTTGCACACTCATGGTACATGTACCATAGTAATGTCACCTAGCAGTACTTGTCCATATTTATATTTAGGTCTCTTAGCGTTGTTGGGACTCAAATTATTTATTTCCTTTTTATGCTTAAATCCCTTCCCTTTGTCTTAGTGAAGTGTGATCCATTGTTGATAATTGACCTAAGAATATTTAAATGGGTCACCATGATATTTTTTGCCCTCAAGTGTTGTTGCGGGTCCTTAAACAAACCAAGTTGTAAAAGTTCAAATTCTAAGTAAGTCTACATTTATTGGTTGTCAGGGTTTCGACCTTCCATCTACCCTTATCCCCGACAACCCCGACAACCCTCGACAACCACTACTAAAGTCTTAAATTTTTTTATAAGTCTATTGTTGATCAAGCTTTCACTAAAAGGAAACATGGTCTCATGGGATGTGAAGATTGCAAGACATGCACAAAATGGATCCGTTGAAAAGGATTTAGAAACTTTCAAGAGGATGCAATTGGTAGGCGTCAAAGACAAATCTCCCTTGTTGTGGTCAACGTCACCCCCTTTGGACTTGAAGTCACAAGGGCATCCTTTGCCCAAGGACCACCTACGTACCCGTTTCCAAACAAATCAAAGTCACATGTAGTTCTCCACACATGGTCTCTCAAGGGACGCATACACATAAGTTTCCCCATAATCAAGGTTTTGTTAATGTTTTTCTTTCATTATTAATGCTTATCAACAATTAGGAAAACATACATAAATATATAAATTAACAACCCATACTATAACACCCCCCTTTAATTTAGATATCTTTGAATTGTTTGAAAGGGCATGGTTGTTATAGGTAAATCGGTTGCTTACGTTATCAACATGCTTTCAAAAGATGCATACTAACAGTTGTAACTTATTATGATTCAAGTTTTATACTTATTTTAAGATGTTGCAAATGAACTTGTGATAATGGTAATAGTTGTAAAATCATTCTATATGTTGAAAAATAAAAGCCAAATTGTTTGACTCCTTTAGATAGGATCTTCATATATTTCATTGATCTTCATTCTTAAGGAATGATTAGTTGATCTTTACCTCTACCACTGAGGATGAGATTGCATCATCTTAGGTGTGAGACCGATAGATGGAAGTTACCTAAGGAAACTTGGGAAGAAAGAACCTACATATTTTGCAATAAGGGGGTGGTGAAGACGGAATGACACTTCGTCATGGAATGCACAGCTTATGAAGATATCCGCAATCAGTATGCAAATAGTTTGGGTGTGGACAATATGCAACAGTTATTTGAGGAGGATAAGATCAACCAAACGCCAACCTTCTAGTCAAAATTAATAGCAGGAGATCCGACTTGAAAAAGAGAATGAAAATAAATTAAGTTATGATATTGCTATCAGGATTCAACCGTGTAGTTTCGAGTCAAACTCATTGACCCATGTTTCATGAGTAGTGGTTCAACAGGAACCCATCTCTCATGATATCGAATGGTCCACTTAGCACTCATTGCATCTAGGTGATGCTCCAGAGGTGAAGCATTGGTCCTCGGGAGGTCACCCATCCCATACTACTCCAACTCAAGCGCAACCAGGGAGTTTTCTCCAAGGTTAAGCCCGCTTGAGTTGTTACCCCATTTGCAAAACCTTCAGCAAGTGTTGTACCTTATGAACCATTCATAATAGAGCCCCTTTAGCTCATCAATTGATAAGTAGGAGGTATTTTTGTCTTGGTCCCATAGACTGTTTAGTCTCCTGAACGTGATAAATTAAGTTGTTTGTCTTGGTCCCATAGACTGTTTAGTCTCCTGAACGTCATTAAAATCTTTCATTTCACCGGTGATCCGGGACTCCTCTTTCCCTCTTCCAAATTTCACTAAATGGGGCAGTCGTCGATATTTTAGCCCTCCCTTTACTTGTCTGCTCTTTTGAAATGTGGTTCATGTTGGGGCCCAAGTCTGTGGCCCGATGGGAGTATGTCTCTTCACTATTTCGCTATTTGGCATGGTTATCTACTAAGTTATTAGAAGATTGGTGTCAAGCCTAAATTCTGACCACCGATGGCCTTTTGCCTGATACTCTTGGTCATCTACAGTTTTGGCATAAGGTTCTTGGTGTCTCCAAAGCCCGATCACCAACAAGCTTAGTTGTTTTGGCCTTTCGTTGCTTTCGACATGAGATATCTGGTATGCTTGAAGTTCGATGGTCGATAGGGTTAGAAATTTCGGTATTATGAAACGTTTAAAGTTTTTCTTCATGATAGAGGTGTACGTCCAGGCATGATTCACCGTCGATAATACCTAGAAACGTGTTTTTTGACCTGTAAGTGCCATTATTGCAAGCAAACCCCTATTTCCACCAAGCTGAATTTATGGCACTACTGCTTCTAGCTACTAACATTCAATGCAGATGATCTCCTGCGATCTTAGGCATCCATTTTGGACGGATTTTACCTTGGCATTTGATTTCAAACAAACTACAATGTTTCATATTAGGGTTTGCTCTTGTCACGAGTATTTATGGATGAAACATTATTATTGCTTCGCGGGGTTATGAATAATTAGCTTGTGGTGTCTTTTAACTCTTAATTAAATCTATTATCATTATTATATTATTATTTTGTTAATGATGTTAGACTAAGGCTTATAGAGGGCTATTTAAGTCGACTTAGGTGATATCTTAGGCATAAATAAGGTATATATATATGAGGTAGTGAGTCTTATTTCATCATCAAATTGCAAATTATATTCTCATTGGATATGTTTGAAGTTTTTCCCCTTTAGAGTGGGTTGTTATTCTCAATTATTGTCAAGTATTTTCAACATATTTCATATATGATATCTTCCATTGTGCAAGTTATTTCATTACAATCATTTTCAAGGATTGGATTGTACAAGTAAAGTAGAGTAGAGGAATATTCAAAAGGGTAGAACTTGTAGAAAATCCATTGCAGAGGTAGTTAAAGGAGGGCATAGGTTTTGACATACTGTTATTGAAATGTAATATCATTTTCAATTTCACGTCTTCATTGTTGTATGTGCAAACTCAACAAATATATCATTTTGGATTGTTTTCTTTAGCACACTTGTTATTGTGATTATAATCATCATTAAAAGAACTTGACAAAGTTTTAAATCTACTAAGTGTGTTGTGATGGTTCTTTTGTGTGGTTGCATATGAGTTTGGGTAGATCAATGATGAAGAATTAAGTAGGTGAGGTTTTGTTGGCGTTTAAATTAGCACCTCTGGAGTGCTGATTGTAAACGTTCAGCTATTTCAAATGTTTTGCAACACTTCTTTGTTATTTAAAGAGGAGAAGTCCCTCTCTGCTAAAAGCAATGCGTAAGGAAGGGAATGGTAAACTAAGATTCATGTCTTTTTGTACTTCAGTGGTAGGACACAAGGGTGCAAAAACACAATGCGCCGTAGCTAAGCTTTTCTCTGGTTTCTACAGATCTTAACTACGACTATTCTAGCTTTTAATCTATCCAATACCTTCAAGGTAAACAGAGCATGAGGGTAAAGGAGCGGGAATGGATTGGTTGAATCACTTGAATTCGCCGTCTCCTGAGAATATGGCCGAGGCTCTGAACTCTGGGATATATACTGGGATAAGGTTGGTACAAGCAAACACTCTTTATGGTAAATTGGATCTAAGACCTGCCAAGGAGGAGGAACCCCTATCTGAGGTATGGGCTAGGAAACGGTTTACAAGAAACAACAAATTGACGATGTCTTGGCGGACAACCTTGCTAAGGAGGAGGAACCCCTATTTGAAGTATAGGTTGAAGGACAATACATTAAACAACAACAAACAATAACTATCAATGACAAATATCCAAGGAGGAGGAACCCCTATCCGAGGAGGGAAATGAAACAACAAGCTATTAGATACAAGACATGGAAATAACTCAAATAGGTAGATCAAATTGCAAGCGTCTTTTGATATTCTTCTTCAAGCTTCATCGACGAATTACAAAGGTTGGGATAGCAAAGGCACGAAATCATGCACAATTACAATCAACCAATGAACTCTCATCCAAGAGTGAACAAATATACGCTTTCAAAGCTGTTGGCAACAATGGCGCAACAATTTTGCATAGCAAGTAAAAGTTAAACAAATAATGAGCCCAAGGCTCTTATTTATAGAACTCAAAGGAGTGGGCAACCCCGAAATCTCCTTGAGTTAACAATGAGTTCTTGCCAATCAATTAGCAAGATTTATTCCTAAAAAGGGGGAACAAGCAGTTAATTGGAAAACTACTTCAGTTAACTGAAGTAAACAAAGAGTCAATTGGAAACTACTTCAGTGGACTGAAAGTAAACTAAAGGTGAACTTTAATGAAAGTATCCCTCCAAAATAGACATCCACATTTAGTGGAGATCTAAGATCCACAAATCATGGAAGCCGATTAGACATCCTTAATCAGTGGGATCTGACAATGCATGATTTAAGGGATATGGAGTTAACTTGGAAAGGGGCATCAAGTTAACTCCAATTACATTTAATGTCATCTTGAGTTGACTTTGAAAGAAGCATCAAGTCAAACTCAAGTATCATAAATGCCACTTGGAGGGTGTAGGACGTCCTTCTTTGGTGCTTTTACAACTCACCATTAATCAACAGTGTTTCTATCCATTCGTTGACTTCATCAACCTCTGGGGAGTTAATGCTTAGTAGGATAATGACGTGGCGTCGCAACATTACCTCACCCATTGTGAGTTGATTTCCGAAGTCTATACACTGAGATGCTGCCTCTTCGAACTTGGTTGATAAAGCTGCTACCTTAGCCAACTTGCAACCATCTGGATTATCAAGAAAACTACTGCGGATGACGTCTCTGAATTGATTCTGTACAGTGACCATCTCGACATATTCACCTCCCTCACGTTGATATTCCATGCAAGGGAATGATATCACCAACATTCTTGCAAAGTTGATAATAGTGGCGACCACCCGTCTGTAGTCAATCAACTCTATTGAATGGGCACCATAGGCTTTCACCTTGTATGCCAACTGTTCCTTCCAAGCAAAGAGATGTTGCTTGTTTTCCTCGGAGTAGATTGATTGATATGCCAATTGCAAGTCTGCAATTGTGCTCTCGTCTTCTAGCCTCTTCTCTGCAATTCTTTGTTTTGATTGCTGGATCTCTGCACGAAGTCCATGTGCTCTATCCCGTAACTGGTATAGATTTTCCAGTATACATCTTCCCTTGAGAACAAACTCTTCCACTTGATCTCTCAAGTGTTTGTCGTATGTTATCAATTGTTGATCATTTTGTTCTGCGGGGAGATCTAGCAATCCTACTGGTAAGGCTGAGACGTTCGGGGTGCCATGCATCAAGCTGGAAATGTATGACCTCAGTTGCTGATTTTCAACCTTTAAGGCTGCTTTTTCTTTTCCATCCTTGGCCATTCTTTCTTGTGCGCTTACCGAAGCTATTATGAGAAGATCTGCCTCCACTTGTCGTGTAGTCTTCCCGAGGTTAAGTTTAGACAATGTATAGTCTTCCACTTGTACCTCGTGTATGCTTTTCTCTATTGGTGGGGCAGTAGTCTCTATGATAATTTCACACTCTACATTCCTTTCTATGTGAACTTGCTTCTTCAACCTCTTCGCCGGCATGTCTTGTGGGACGTGGTCGAATTCGGTGAAGTCAAGTTCATAGGAGGGTTTTTCTCTCTTTCTTCCTAGGAAGCCTTCAAGCCAAATGGAATCTCGACGATCTTCACTAGGAGGAATATGAGGCCCTTGAATGCCCGATGTGTGAGACTGTGCTGGAGCAATGTCTCTCGGTGGCGAATCCAAGTCAATGAGGACTTGTGACTGCTGTGATGGTGTTGATATTGGCGGCTTTGTTTCCATAACAGGCACTATTTCTGCTGCTGCTGGTTCTACTACTGGCTCTTCAACAACTATTGCTTGCTGGTTCTGCTACTGGCTCTTCAGCAACTATTGCTGCTGGCTCCTCAGCAACAACTTCTTCTAGTTCAGGAGTAGCAGTCTTTATTCCTTGCTCTGGGGCAACAATACCCATGATTATCTTAGGACTATGTGTGGCTTTCTCCACAGGTGTCCTTTGTGTTCTGGGCTTTGTAGGCTTCGACATCCTCATCCCTTGGGGAGGATTGCACCATTGCTTCTGCCTAGGCTTTCTTCTTGAAGTGGAAGGTGATGTAGACTGAACCTGTGGTGGCTCTATTATGTGAGGTATCACCTTCCTTGATTTCTTGTTGTCGAGATAGAGTTGGCTATTTCTAACCACTCTACTCGTTCTTTCCTCTATAGACGTGTTTTCCTTGGCATACCAATCCACTCTTGGGAGTGGTTGGGAGTCAACTGAATCTGCAAAGAATGAGGGGAGAATAACTTCCCCTTCATCGTCGGATAGACCCTTGATGTCTGCTGACATAAAATCAGCAATTTGCGGGAGTCTGAACCTGCTGTAGTTCCTTCTTCGCACTTCATACTCGTCTTGACAATTTACCCAATAATCCTCCATAGAAGACTTATGTGACGAGTGTTGCTCGAGATGCGCTGCATAGAGCCCTCTGGGATCATAGGACCTTCTCTCAATGAGGTACTTTAGATTAAGCCTCACTGTTTCCTAACTCATCATCTTAGCATCTGCCGCAAATCTGCATCTATAAAGTCCCATTCCAACAAGGAAAGTTAACAGTTGTCTTCTTCTTCAAGCGCAAGTAGACGTGAACTTCAGACAACTGTCTCAGGAATCCATGAAGACTACCCTATCTGAGGGGTATCTTGGTAGCATGGTGGGGTGACCAATGTAGCCATACATGCGTATGTAGGAGAACATAGGGAATTGGATGAACCAATCCGCCCAATCCGCCATTGCCTCTTTGGCTGCCTGTGAAATACGCACGTGCATCTCATGGTCAAGCTCACGTACAGTGTGTATAATGAAGTGATCACTCGTTCTTTTGAAGTGTCACTCTGCTTGAGTAAACTCAAGATGTGTAAAATGCTCATGAACCTTCTGCACACCTAAGGTTCCCACATTGTTCAATATCCTGAAATCACCTTGGAAGGCAATCAGGTATACTAGGTAAGAGCATATGTGGAACATATGAGCTTCCAGATACCTAGTGAACTATTGATGGAGTGTGTCACTAATCATAGTGGCCTAGTCATAATGTTCCCTTCTGCCAATGATTTTGGCGATGACATAATACATCCATGATTGAAATTGATTGCCATCTTCTTCTCTAGTGATTCTGTTGAGTAGAGTGATTAACACTGCGTACTCGTCCTTACATTCTCCTTGCCCCACCAACTTAGGCAAGCTTGCCTTTGTCACTTTTAGCCATTTTTCAGCTATTACCCTTTGAAATTTGTCTTTGGCCATCTCGAATGCCTTCTCGCATTCCGTCACTGATATGACTTTGCTGTTAGGACATGGTGGAATATCAAAGCACTTTTTGATATCTTGAGGCTTTAGACTGTAAACAATTCTCCCATCCACTGCTCTGATTTCTCTAGTGGTGGGATTGTAATGCTTAACACAAGCGATTACAAGCTCCATGCTTTGTAATGTGATGGGAATGGACGCGGCTTGTAGCAACCCAGATTCTTCAATATTCTGTAATGTGATCTGATTCATGCCCTCTAGCTGCTCCAGATCAACCACTAGATTTACCTGATGTAAATTTGTGTCAATTGTTTTCAAGTAATCATGGAATAGGGTCGTCTTGGTCTCGTATTGTGCCTGAGAGTACTGCATCTTGAAAAACTTAAAGATTGACTGTAATCTTGACCTTGTTCTGATAACTTTTGGAAACCCTTGAAAATAGCGCCTTGCCGAGAAGTATTTTTTCGGAAAAAGTCTGGCACATGGGTTTTGTTCGTGCTTCAATGCTGAACAAGCCTAGTTCCTTAGATTTTTGATTTTGAAACTTTTTCAGAAAAACCCCAAAAAATAGGGGCAGCAAGTTTGTTGATTCTGGAAAATTTGGCGAGATGGGTTTTATTGGAAAATTATGTTGAATCTACCCAGTTGATCTGATCTGATGTAGCCTATTTCCTTTTTGAAATATGCAATAAAACCTAAGACAAGAAGAGAGGAAGTAGACAAAAGATGGATTGGAAGTTTTTTATCTGACTCCTTGAGAAAATTTGTCTCTGAATACAATCCTCAATTTAGCAATCTTCTTCTGCTTCAGATCTGCAAGAAATATTGAAGAACAGATGAAAACCTTGTCCAAATCTGTAAATGGCGTCCTTGAGAGCTTATGGTTGTTCTTGATCCTTAACCTGCAATGAAATAATGAAGTAGGACGCCTATACTTTGATTATATAGACTCAAGCCTTAGATCCACAAGTTTGGGGACCTAACTCATGATCAAAAGTGGTTTTGGCTTGATCTGAAGTTCAAAAAGGCGATTTCCACTGATTGTGGAGTGTTTTAGCCAAGTTTAACTCAAAATATCTTGACTTTAGTCAACAACTTGACCTTTGACTTCTTCTAGGTGTCCCTTTTGAGTTTTGCAAGTTTTTTATTATTTTCTCTCTTGAATGACCTTAGTTTGATCCTGAATCTAGCCTGATTTGTTGATCCTGAGCCGTTGCTGGTACATTCATTGTTGAGCTGGATCCAATCCGAAGAGAAGTGCCTGGGAGACATGATGGTAAAAAGCTGAGTTTAGGGCTTCAAAAGAAAGGGTGTCTTTTCCAAGAAAGGCCGCTTTTGCTTGTGCCTTGGTGAATTTTCAATCTCCATTCTTCAGCGTTTGAAATGACCTTTTGTGCTTTGATATGGATTTCTCGTTGATCGGAGAATCAGATGATCTCGCTTGATATCTTGTCAGGTAGCCAGCTCTGTTTTGCCAAAGATGACTGGAGTTGGAAAACTCAGAAATCATTCTAGGGTTCCTTTATTCAAGGGCACCCCTCATTGAAAAGGGCACTTTTGTCCTTCAGCATGGTTATCTTCATCTAAAAAGTTGCCTGGTTTGATCTTGATTATTTGTTGACTGCCTCGTCAGATGCTTGTGCTTTCAGTTGCATTGCTGAGATCTATCTAGGCTGAGAAGATTGTCTTGGGAAGCCTTTGGTCATTTTTCAGCATGTAGAGATCCAAAAAGAAGGGCACCTTTCTTTTGAAAAGGCTCTTTTTCCTTTGAACTTCACCTTTGACAGCTGTTTCTTGACATTTCGTCAATTGCCTCTTTTCGCTTCATCAGCTACTGCTTATGATCAACTCATCAGATGATCTAGCTGTTTGTTTCGTTGTTGAGCCAATAAGCAAACGTCGAGGGTGACTACCTTGGATGATCCAACAGAGTGCATTTGACCTTTAAAGATCATGGGCGCCCCTGCTTGAAAAAGGCTCTTTTCAACATTGTGAACTTGTCTCTCCTTCGTAACATTTCCAGAGTTGTCAAATTTTGACCTTTTTGGGTTTCAGGAATCTCCTTCATCAAACAACATCTTTTTAGATCTTTTTCGCCATGGTTGCATCGTTGAAGCTTAACTTTCAACACCTGGTACTGGCCAATTTGCTATTAATGGCTGTAGAGCTCCTAACTTTGTTCTTGAAAAATAGAAATAGACCCACTAGAGTAAAACGTGTCTTTTGATGATTTTGAACTTGACCAATGTGATCGTGAAGCCTTATAATCCTATCAAAATCATTTTCAATCATTTATGGGAAGGTCCTATTTTTGGGGGTTTCCCTGAAAATAAGGGCGTAAAACCCTGATTTTTAAATTTTTAGAATTTTGCATATGTGTTCCTTGACAGAAACCCACAAAGACCCTATGCTTGGTTTGACCTAAAAGAGACTTTTAACGACATTTTAACAAGATTTAGCTCAATTTATACAGAATTCCAAAAAAATTATTTTGGGTACAACAGGTTTAAACTGATATTTGTTGATGATCAATAAGTAGATCACTTACATTTTTTCATCTCTCCTTTACTATATCTTCTTGTTAATTGTGACTCTACTGTCCTGGAATAGGCACTAATCTCTTTTATGTGTTCCAATCACTTATACTTAAAAAATCCATAAAACTTATTTATTTTAGTTTCAATTTGTGTTGTTCATGATATCATTGTGTGCGGGGAGTAAAGAAGACCATTTAATGTGAATCATGGAAATCACCCCATATTGCATTCATTTCCAAGGTGCTATATTAGCTACATAGAGGTTAGAGATAATTAGTTTTCTTAGATAGTGACAATCTTAAGGGCTAGTAGACAAGTTGGGTTTAGCTATATCATCAAGTCCATTATCACTTATCATAGGTGATTTTAGTACTTGTTAAGATAAAACCCTGGGAATACCCTCTTGTGTTTAAGACAAGCTCAAAGTGTAGAAGATAAAACCCACTCTTGTTGAGTTAGCTCAGAATCCTCCATAATTCTATTAATGAATTGATTTTGGCTCACCCCTTGACAACCCTAGCCTTGTGAGTAGAATTTTGTTCTATGAAGTGAAGTAGTGATTCCGAGACATAACAGGGACAATACACATATGCATCTCTATTTTCTTTCCACGGTCAATCAATCATATAAAAATTGCATACCCTATACAAAGAATCTCAAGATTCTCTAAATGTCTCATTTAATCATGATCTCATCAAAGCAAAGATGGAGGATACACGTATGACTAGCATGGTCAACATTTGTTGATTTTTAGTAAATGATAAAACCTGTCCCATATAGAGTAATAGACCTATTCTCTCTAGTCATGAGGTCTCATTATTATCTATAAGTCCCAACACTTGTAAGGTCTATAGCATGTGATTATGTGACCACTTGAATGCATGGATCTCGTTCTACATCAATTTTTTTTTTGTATATTAAGTTTTTATCATGATTAATAGTTGAGCATAAAACACTGAAAAACATATAAAATTATAAAATTTGATAATGAAAATTAGAACATCAAGGACACAATTCTCTAGTTAGAACCATAACTTAAGGTTATAAATATAAGGTAAAAAGCTACAAACTTAAGTTTAAAACCACAAAAATGGTGTCATGGCCACAATTTTATAAATTGCCTTACAAAATAATTCTATTTTTATGAAATTTAAATTCTTTAAATTTAAATTTGAATATTCTATAAAAACTAACTAAAAAACAACTTGTTGACTTTGACACTGTAGACATGTAAAAATGGCCTAATGCATATCACACATCCTAAATTGCTTTTTTCATCATCGACATCATTATCATTTATATAATTGCATTTCACATCATTTTCACTAATTAATTCCATTTTCCTCTATTAATTGAATAATCTTTAATTATTTGATTAATTCACTATATCGTCACCTAATCTAACTTTATTCTCCCTGATTAATCGAATAAATATCAATTATTTAATTATGCCACTAATATACCCTATTCATCAAAAATCAATTAAATTGTTTTCATTAATAATTTAATTAAACCACTTCCCCCTCTCTAAATTTGAATAATTAAATCAATTATCTAAAATCATTCAACATGGTCAACAAAAAAATATATCTCTATTTGTTAAAGTCAAACATGACTTGCACGTTCATCTCCAACATTAATT
This sequence comes from Sequoia sempervirens, assembly GCA_007258455.2. Taxonomy (NCBI): domain Eukaryota; kingdom Viridiplantae; phylum Streptophyta; class Pinopsida; order Cupressales; family Cupressaceae; genus Sequoia; species Sequoia sempervirens. The sequence goes on from VDFB02265246.1 coordinate 31,123, forward strand.
AACTATTCATTTAATTAATTATCCTCACCCCTTTGTGATTGAGTAAATTATTACCATTGATTTTTCACTCTAATTGGTTGACTAACCCATTTATTTCCCAATCCCATTGATTTCTTCAATTCCACTAACCACTCAACATGATTTCTTTAGTCCCACCAATCATTCCAATCTAATCCCACTAATTATCCAATTAAAATCCTTAATTGGATCAATCAGAGAAGTTAACTAGCCAATCTATTTCCTCTCAACGGTTCTCAACCGTTGATCGTGATCTTTTACTACTGAACCTCGATTGCTCATCTCAAATTTGAAAAATCTATAAAACAATCTTCGTTCTTCTAAAAAATGATTGGAGAATCTATGGAATTTGTGGAGAGGTTATGTCAAAATAGCCATTGAAGTACGTTTGACACATTTACATCTTTGATCACCATTAACACACTTTGGAAGCTTTTGCAACAAAAATGGAGGCTTCGTATTGATCCAATGCAATCCAACATCAATACAAATTACACTTCACCATGGGATGGTAACATTGTAATGCTTGAATTCAGTTTATGTTTTCTTTATGATTGCATTTGTTCTTCAAATTCTTAGTTTTATAATTTCATTTCATAAGTCTGGTTTTGGGATTTGATCTTGTTTTGAATTAATTTGGTTTAATTCATTGTTGTTTTCTTACGCTTATTTCCCCCTTACATAGACACCTTACCTACAACAATTTGTGAGCATGTTCTATTTGCATGGTCAACCACAAGTCATCAGCAATGTAACATGTTAATTCTCTCTTCGATGCTCTTAGAAGGGTGAATGCAAAAATGAATCACCTTTTTACCCTTTACCCTACTATTCACATTAAGAGTACAATTATTTTGATGTGTCTCTTTCCCATATTATGCTCTAATTTCTTGTACATGACACAAGATATTGTTTCAAGTACAATTATCTACCTCCTTGATTGTCAATCTTTAAAAAATGATCATTACATTATTTTTTTTATGAGATAATACACACATATTATGTCACTTCATTAAAGGTTCTTTTTTGATACCTCAACAAATTTGATTGAAATTATAGCTCATGGTTATTTTGCAATGACCACTTATTTATTAGACACCATTCAAATTGTTTTATAGATTTACGAGTCATTCGTATAGGCATAATTAGAACTTATACAAATAGAACTTGGTACATAATTTTTTTAGTTTACATTTATAAATACAAATTTATATGGTATTCAAATTTAGGGCACAAATTCAATTGGTATTCAAATTTACAATACATATTTAGATATTTTAAGTCAAGATTTTTCAATTTTGTGATGCATATGTAATTTGGTCCTCAATTTTGACATATCTTATGGCTTTTTTCTTATCCCTACATCCTAAACAATAGTTGTTTCTTATATACACATCATCATTCTATAACCTTGTCATAAGGCGATCCTATCCATGCATATTATATACAATTTCATGGTTGCCTCTAATAAAATATGTTTTTAAATGCCCATTCTTATAGGTTTACATCTTACATGACACCTATTTGTTCTTACATGCTTACATAAATATTTATGCTTAAATGTCCATATCTCACACTTTGGCTGTTATTCTTGGTTCATTATCCTTGTCATTAGGGATCTCATTAATGATCATATATTGATATATTATTTCATGGTTGTCACAAGATTCTATCTATATGACATTGTTATGCATTTGTATCTTTTACATATTACTTATTTTGCTCTCCTTCAATTCCTTGTAATATTTGCACAAAAACAATTGGAGGGGGCATATTGAATATCACTAGTTCTTTCATGTACACGGTTACAATGGATTGCTTGGTTTTGTACACCACATGGGCATGGCTAAAGTGATCCGCTCTACAATCCTATACCAGGTTTCTTTGGTTAAATTGGCTTGCTAGAAGTCCTACCCAATATTTTTCCATTGGGAGCATGGTTAAAGTGATTCACTTGCAATTCTACACCTCATCCTTTGTTATTTATAGTGATCTACTTGCAATCCCTATTATCTCTCACCTATCTATTATTGGGTTAAAGTGATCCTGCATCCACCTTTTTCTTTTTGTTGAAATTACCAATAACTTGTTCATTGATCATTTTATATTTTTTTAGATGTTATTCATGGAATTTTGTGCTTGCAAGTTTGAAGATCAAAATATCATTGTATAGATCATGTGCAAATCATTATCCATATATTTTATATATGTACTTGCCATTTACTTTAATAAACTAACTAAATGCTTACTTTGACATGCAATATTCATGGTAATTCACATGCAAGTCAAACTTGAGGAAAATCTAGAGATGAAAAGGGTATCCCTATCATTTTTCTTACTCATTTTGTGATTACTTTGACCCTTTGTCATAAGTGCAATAGCTTAGTGTCCAAATGACATATTTTTGTGAAAGACTTAACATTTAACTTGATTTTGAGTTGAACCTAACTCCTCATCCCCCAAGGATCTGAATTTGACCTTCACATTCCTATTTTTATTCATCCTAGGCCAATCTTGCATTTGTGGCCTTGAACTTGGTTCATGATCACAAACAAGATTCACCCCTAAATTCCAAAGTCAAACTTAATCTTAGGCCCAAGTTGACTCACTTCCAACTAGTTGTTACCAGCTAACTCAAGTGTGAAATATTCAAATTGTATGCTAAAGTGGTATGTAATCACAAGCCCCAGTTCACTTAGATAAAAAATAACATCATATTGTCATTGAGCATCCCTATTATAAAATCATGCATTGAATAGTGGAGAATCAACATATGCATTCATAAACACATATATAGACATTTGCATTTAGCTAGGTGTGTTTGTGAACTTGTACAATTCATTGAATAGATCAAGGAGCTTGACTAAGACATAAATATGGGAAGGAAGTCAACTTCCCTTCTTAGTATAACAAGTTCCAATGATGCTTTTTAGCACCACCATATCTCGAATTATTGTGACACATTTATAAAGAAACCAAACAAGTTCAAGGCGAAATTTCCATGGTCAAGGTCATAGATCAAATTCAAGGTTGCAAATATGGGGGTCAAGGCTATAGGTTCATGATTGAACCAAAACATAAAACAATTACTTTCATATTTTGTTGAGATTTCACTAATGTAAACATGTTAGCGTGAATGAAGTGTTTTACTATTCTAGTTCATCACATAGGTCCTATTCACACTAGTTAGTTAAGTTTATTAAGGGTAAACATATGATACTTATCACTTTATGTCTCAAGTCATAAGATTAAGACATATGCCATAATCTTATATAGTCTTATGTCTCACCTTGGTCTATATAACCAAGGGGTTCTCTTTGTATTCTTACTAATCTATCATTATTATATATTTGCATCCTTTGATAAAATAATATTATTCTCTCATATTTGATCTCTCTCTCTCTCTCTCTCACTTTCATTGAAGCTTCTAGATGTTAGGTGATCACATCTTTAACGAAATCTTGCATGGTATAAAACATTCTATACCAACTCTTACAAAATCTTAGTGATAATTATTAAGAAATAATCACATAATACATCCTATAACAAGCTATTATTCCTCATCATTCTTAAAAATTAAATAAATTTATCCAACTTTATCAGTTTAAAATTTATTTATATATATTTCTTGATAGTATTTCAAAACTCACCTCTTTCATCTAATTAATCGCTATATTAACTTCTCTTTTAGCCTAGATAATTTTAAAAGGACACTTTTATTTATTTCCAAGAAATATGAACATAATAAAAAAACCTATCCTGCTTTCATTTGCGCCATGAGTAGAGATGCTAGATTACGGAATGAAAGTTTAACTCTCAGTTAAGCCATGGTATAACTGGAGTTACCCTATGTCCTCAAGGAGTGGTTAGGGTTTCGTCATAGCACTTTAGGGTTTGAGCAGCGATACGATATAAGGGCGCTTGGTAGTTAGAGGCTATTGTTTGTAGGATAATATTTGCGTGGTTTCGTTAGATTCACAATTCTCTGCTGCTGGATTGATTTCATCTACTCTCGGAATTTTAGCTTTGTATGCGTCTCTTGATTTGTGTTTTTTGAAAATGGCTCGATGATGAGTTCAAGTCTTAACCACACCGAATAGAAGGTGAGCCGAATGAGTTGCAATCTGATCCCAATTGTCATACTATTTTGGAGGATTCTCTCATGTAAACACTGGACGTTTGTCCGGTGATTACCTGATAGATGACAACTTCGATGAGGGTTAGGGTTTGCTTGCAAACAAATCGAGCTGTAACTTTCTTCTGTGGAAAATCCTGGTCTTGACTGAGAGCTTTTATGGGTTTAATCTTTCTGTGCTTGCTTATTTGTTGTTTGATTTAAGATGCGAAAAGCGATGATTATGTACTGTTATGACATATGTTTTAGGGAGTACTAGATCTATTTGTGGCTGTACTGAAGTTAATAGAACTGTTTATAAACGCTTTGGTAAGAAAAAGTCATGATTCTTTTTAATTTGTTTGTCATATAATTAAGCGGGAAATCAAAATCTATCTCATAAAATTAGGTATATAACTTCATGTCAAACAATTTTAGTTTGCTGAAATTAGGTGTTGTACAACTTAACCCTAGGAGTTGGAAGTCAACCATCCGTCTGAAGAAGCAGCCGAATTTCCCTGAAACTTCCATTCATTGTGTAACTGTAACTAACATGACAGGGGATTGTAGCCCTCCAGAAATTCAAACCTAAAATACATGTTGACAAACTACACTCATGCCTCGACACAAACCGATTACTCTAGCCCCCAAATCATGTAATTTGACGGTCTATATAATTGTTTACTTTATAATCACACGCTAGTCAGGTTGATCTGTGGGCAGTAAGATTTTTTTACAGATAGATGAATGAATGAACTTTTAATAATGTTCACGTCACTAAACAGTCTATGGGATCTACGGTTCAACAGAATGGAACATCACCACAGTAGAATGAAACACCACTACAGCCTGAGACAGAAACTATAGTCCAATAGCTTGATCTCCCTTTGCCTCTGGATCTTGGATATTCTGCTATGTATTTTTTTTATAAGTAATCAACATTTTTTTACTTTTTGGTTATTTTCTCTATTTCAAACAAGCTGCATAAAGTGTTCATGATATAATTGACCTCAGTATCCATATAAGCTGGACATTCCATGATGTAATGTCATTCGTCTCTACTAGCTCTAAAGTACAACACCTACATATCCTATTTTCGTCCACCTACTAGTTTCACATCTAAGTTGGTGTGAACTAGTTTTTAGCTGAGCTATTGGCAATTTCGCTTTCCATTTTATTTCTGCTCTTATATAATTTTTTGGAGTATGGTCATACAAGGGATTGAAGTTCTTAAATGAATGTAAAGAAGTTTGGGATTTGAGGATCATCAAAGTACATACAAGTACACGAGTTTAAAACAAGCTGACCTTCAAAGCTGTGTTTATTTGATTTCTTTTTCTTTCTTGATCTTCAATCTTTTCTTTTGGAATCTTTGATTAAATGTTTTGTAGTTTTTGCTATTTTTTCAAGCAGATTATATAAAAGACCTATTTTTAAAATTTTGATATAATTGAGATGAATATACATGTAAACTGAACACTCTTTGATAGTGTCATTTCATCTCCCACCAATTCTGAAGTACAAAAATAACTATTCTATTTGATCATTCTTTAAGTTCTGTCCATCTTTGGATTTGCTAGTGTGAACGTGTTTTGGTTGAATATAAAATTTTAACTTATTTTTTGTTTTTGATGTATTAGACATGTGTGAGGATAAGTGATATTTAAAACATCTTTTTAAGAATTATTAAATTGTGAGGGTCAAGTTTTTAGTTCAATTCAATGGATTTTAAGATTTTTAGTGTAAGATTAAACTTAGTGTACAATGAATTTAGAATGATATGTCCTAACATGCTCTAATTCTCTCATAAAATCTTGTAGATAAGGTTTACATAATTTTCCACATAATTGTAAATTAGGGAATAGAGGATGTCTTAGAACATTACAACGAAGTAAATAAATTTACACACTTTGAAGTGAACTTTCAAATGTGTTGATATAAGGTGTTAAATGAGAGGTCTAGGGTTTAGGGATTAGGAACAATTTTTTGGGATTCTTTGATCAAATTGTTTAAGATGTATTTCATAAGCTAAATTCATGTAAGATGACATTTGTAAGTAGAGATATGTTTCATGAGCTAATTTCATGTATAAGATGGATTAGTAAATAGTCATTGTAATTGTGACACTCTAATCAAAGCATGCTTAAAACATAGAAGAAAAGTGTATTGGTATGCAAATTTGGTTATGTGCAACAAAGTGTTTGGACTATCTAAGTAAAACTTAGTTAATATATCAAATTCAATTCTTGGTTATTGCAACCACTAACATTTGTTTTAAGTATTTTAAATTGAACTTGTTTGAAGGTTATATCTTAAAAAACAATAAAGAAAGAAATTTGACTTAGTAAGATGCCAAAAAAAATTAATTATTGAGAAGAAAGGTTTGATGTCACAAATTACAAAGGAACCTTTCTTACTTACATGTATCCCCTCCTTTCAATTAGTTGCATACAAAGGATGTAAGGATTGGACAAATGCATAAATGTGATAAATCAAGCAGCATAATAATATACATCATTAAATGATAAACTTGCTAGCACATGACTTGGAGCTGCCCCAATAAGACAAATAATAAAATAAGCAAAAGGACCATAAATATAAATTTATAAATAAACATATTAAAGCTCATAAAATGTGATGTGATATAAACACGACAAACAATTCTCTTAATGTTTTCTCTTATTTGTTAGACCTTATGAATATAACTCCCTTATTAACACATCTAAAGAGAGAGAATTTGGATTTTTTATGAAGTATCCATTGCACAAAGCATAGCCCAAGAATTATCTAATCATAATGATGAACCTCAACCTCGATGGTTCTATTTCAACAACCACCTATATTTAATTAGGATTAGTTTAATATGGCTTAAAAAATAGCAAGATCCAAAAGCTTACATTGTGGTAACATGAATCCATCATTATTTGGGTTTAGTGACAACCATGTTGCTCTATAACACTGCATGGACTCTATGTATCAAGGCCTTCAAATGTGTTTCTTGGTCAACTACAAATTTCCTAGTATCATTCAAGAAGGCTATAAAATTGCTTGAAGGCATCATATCAAAGACATGTAAGATGATTCTCTAAAAGGTCGTCAAAGTAATACATAGTTTGAATGTTTAGTTGTATGCATATGCTCCATCTTCCACTATAAAAGTGGTCTTCGATTTATCTTCTTTGGTTATGCTTGTCTATTTGTTCCTAGAAAAACCATCCTTAAAGAATAAATCTCATGTCTAGCTACTTAAAGAATAAACTCTATGAACGAATAAGAAAAAATAAAATTTGTGGCCACGCTCAATATTCTAAAATATACAAATATCCTTATTTATCTTAATTTTTTTAAGGAAATTACTAGGAAAGTCCCATCCACTCATCTTCACCACAAAAACAAACCTTGCTTTAAGAAATTTGGTAATTTCTTCCTTGGTTTTGGCTCCATAGTTTTGGTTCTTCATGCATGGTATTCTTCACACAAGTTAATATCTTAGTATCAAGGGAATCATGTGAATGCAAAGTTCCATTGACACTCCCTTCATGCCTTTGTATGTCATTGAATATTCTAAATGACGTTAGTTTTAGATATGGATTCTAATCATCACCAATTGTGATAATTTTTTAAATTCCATCAACCCCAAGGTTCACCTCACTCTCGTAAGTTCTGTGTTTCATTTCAACCACGCTTCAAAACTAATGGGATGGTTATCATCCAACTTTGCATTCCCCATCTTGTATTCTATAATTCATGAAGGAAATATCAATGTTAAGCTTGGTAGTATGGACAAGTCCAACATTACCTTATTTTGTTTCATGCTGTCTCTCCACTAACTCTTCATTATTTCAATAATATTACAATTAGGCTAGAATACCTCATAATCTTCATTTTCCAATGGAACTTGCCACTAAATAATGTTGTATCATCTTTGGAACATGGATGTAGTTCAAGAGTCAAAATCTAGTAAATACAAGTAAGTTGCTTTGTCACTCAACCCTTGTTCTTCTAGTGTCTTTTGAAAGCACATTAACCCCATGACAACCATCAACAATAGTTTTAAACATATTTTTCTCAAGAATTTTCATGTGTAGCATACTTGATCTTGCATTAAATTCATTGTTAGAAGCATGCAATCAATCATTAGATCTCTCAACAATGGGAGTTCAACAAATTATTCCTCATTATTATTCCCACCCCTAGATGCTAAGTGAGTTGTAACATGCTTCATGACACTATTCATGAGTACTAATGTGGTGTTGAATATATCCTTCCTAAGTTCAATAATATTATGCAACAAATCCACCACTTTGGCTACCACAATGGTTTGAAGTGTTTACATTATAATAGCTTTGTTCAACTCTAGTAAGACAATATTCATTACATTGGTGACATTAATTTTCCATGGCATGCTCTAATCAATCTATTGCTTCACAGAGTCCATTTTTTTCTATACATGGGTCCAAATAGGCAACCTCTTTGTTTGGCACTATGAAGGCTAACACTCTCTCCTCTTCAACTATGCCTATTATATTGATGTTTACTATAGATTTTTTTGAGATGTCCAATATCATCATGTGCTCCTTGTCTACACTATCTAGAAAGTAGAATTGTATTGCCCTAGTTTCATGAAGGATGCCTCACCAAGTGGCCTATGCATTACACTTTGTCATTATTTGATCAACCAGCTGTTGAATTCATGTAGTATCCAACTCTATCCTCCTCCACTATTATTATTTTACATCTATTATTGTTTATTTAATTACAATAAACATTAAGAGATGAAATTTGATTACACTAATGCTTTGGAAGTGTGGTAGGTGGGTCAATTGTTCTCCTTGGGTGAAGAAAAATTGTGTACCTTTAGTACTCTAATGTTTTCTCACCTTTATTCAAACTCAATGCTATTAATCTCTTAGGGTACAACACCAATCTTCTCTTCATTATTCTTCCTCTCAATGAGACCTATAGTCTTGTTAAAATATTTATTATCTATGTGCTTCATGATTTCTTTCTACATGAAGATCTTGCAAGATTATAGAATGTCTAACAATGAGTTTAGGAAAATTATCTAACACTTGATCAACTTATTTAGTTACAATAGAGTTATCACAAATGGACTCTACTAGTACTTGGTTTCTATTGGAATCTTCGTTGACATGCTCTTGGAGTAAAGTTCCCACAAGTACCTAAGGTCTTGGATGAGTTGATATTTTTTACATTTCTGTATTGGATAATTCTTGTTTTGGTTGGCACATTACTCCTACAATTTCCTCTTCATGTGTAATCATCAATAATTATCGCCAACAACAATTCTATTAAAGACTAAGCCAACTTTACAAAGGCAAACACTTTATACCAAGAATGATTGTAGAGGAATATCAAAATTAATGCTTTATTTCAAGGTAGTGTTTAGTTACTAAACAAAACGATGGTCATGCACAAAAAAATGACCCTTCCTTAATTACATAAGTTATTTTAGAGAGAAATACCCATCAATCAAGCTAAACTAATTGGGTCAATTATTTGTCATTTGCTAACTTACTACATTAACTGACAAATAAATAACTAAATTAGTCCACATTACAAGTTAAACATACTATAAAAATCATTGTTTACACTAATTCACTCATTATCCCTACCCTTGCTATGACATTTATTTTTTATTAGATAAAATGGAAAACAAGGGTCCCAACCCTATTAGCTTGATGTAAGAGACAAATGCATTAAAGACTCCCAATATGACAAGAAAAAGCTAACAAAACTACAACCAAAAAGCATAAAATACAAGAACTTAGTGATCCAGCCTAAACAATGCCAAACCTAAGTCTCACACCTTTCACTCTAGTATTTTCGATAAACGAGTTTTTTACTTTGGAATTTTAGTAATTACCCATAAGAGAGTGACAAAATTTTCCAATAGTTGGATAGATCACTTAGGAAATAGAAATATTCTTTTGTGCTTGAGAGGGGTAGCTCCCTCATATGATATAATTTTGGGTTTTGGTGCACTTTTAACTAGAAAGTAGCTAAAGGAAAGAAAAAGTTTAAAGATACTAAAATACCAAAGAACCTAAAAACAAACAAACAAATACTATTATGTGTTTTACAAACTTATTTAAAACTGAACAAGTTTCATCATAAAGATCAGAGACAACACATAATAGTTTTATGATGAATACACACTGAGTATTAACATATCCAAATCAAGGTACCAAGAAATGGATATGTTTAACATATATCTTTAAAAATATGACTAATCACTTTCACAAACATGACTTAGGATAGCAAAGGTCATTATCAACTTGACATACAAAAATATTAATAATGACGCATAGAAAACATCATGAATCCACCTCCAAAAATTCTTTCCATTAGTTTGTAGAATTGTACAATTCCAAAATCCCTTATACAAAATTTGTGAGAATAAAAAAATCCATTTACAATAGCACAAGCCTTGTATATATAGGATTTTTCCTAGTAACTAACTTGTAACTACTTCATACCACCTGGGTAACTACTGTTTGCAAATTTTGAGAAAACAAAATACTTTATTTTAGTTAGATTTTTCTCAACTTTACGAAAATAAACTCAGAACCAAAACTTATGACTTATGACACTTGATTTTTGAGAAGTTGTACAACTCGCCTTATTGAGAAGTTCCTTTTCCTTTTTTTTGTATCGTCTCTAGTAGATTTTGGAGAAGCTCTCTGTATGGCTATGACTTTGCTTTGAATGCTTGAAACAATTTGACAGCTTGAGCAAGAACTTATTTTGGGAACAACCACAATGGTCATCCTTAGTCTCCAAGTTAAGTGACTCTTCTAAACATTATCTAAGTCTTGATGATAATTACATAAATGTTCAATAAATACATCAAGAGTAATGGAGATACTACTCAAATTATTTATCACATCTACACCGAAGACTTGCTTATTGAACAATTGTTTGTCGATCATGTCTTCAAAGTTTTTCTTGTTAGTCTAAAAATCAATAGATTGAATTTCACTTTTTGCCATTATATCAAAATTGATTGATAAGAGATCATCCCGAACTTTCATTTTTACATGTTCACATATTTCCATAAGTTTCTCTTGCCCGGTCAAAATTTTCTTGATGATGACTAACTTCCACTCTATACTTTGGAACCAAGAATCTAATTGATTTTCCTCTACATTGGAGAAAATATTCTCGACAAACAAAAGGTTAACATCTATCACAACCATTTCCTCGAGATCTTTTAATATTCCTTGTCGTATTGATTCTTCTCTTTTTATGCTTCTTATTTCTTTCTCAATTGCTTCTTTCCTTATTTCTACTTTACCAAAGATACTTTTGGCCTCACTAATAAAATTGAGTGCATTTGATTTCATTTTCTCTACCCACTTTTCAACTACCTTACCATATGGTTGCTATTTATGAATATTTTCAATGACCCCTCTTTCATTATTGCCTTCAAAAACATGATCTGCAAAAGTGGGAATTACGTCTATAGGTAAGGAAGAAGTATCTATAAAGAATTTGAGATATGAAGTCAAAATCTGCATCTGTTGCTTTAACTAATCCTTTGTACATGCCTTTCTTTTTCTATCCTTTCTATCACTTGGCAGCTAACATCTAAAAATTATGGATGTCACCTTCATGAGTTGAAGGCCCAAGATCTACCTTAGTGATGTCAACAACACTTTTTGTGGATTCATCTACATTATTCTCCAAAATTGGCTTTGCAACTTCAACACACATGTTCCCTGATGAGGAATCCGTTGTCAATCTAGATGTAGCCTTTAATTTCTTTGGTTTATCTAATTTTTGAAACAAACTAGAAATTATATATTAAATTTTGGAATGATTAATTGAGATGCTTTCCTTTTATTCATCAAAATTTGTTGTAGCCAAGAAGATGTGGGACCTTATGAAGATTCTGGAATGTTAGTAGATGATGGACATGATGTTGCAAGTGGAAGAGGAACAAATGGGAAAGAAGCATCTTCCAGAAGAGCACTTTTAGTCAATGAAGATGGGGGTTGTATCATATGAAGAGAGAGAGACATATCATGTTATGGAGATATGATAAGAATGGAAGGAGAGATGATTATAATTTTCTTATCACCACTAGGATCTATGGGTTTTTTTGCCTCTACCTCTTCTTGAATGGGATTTAATGATTTCCATTTTACCTTTAATGTTTTCTTCTTTATTTTTGGATCGTCTTCACATGTACCTTTAAAGTCCTTTTTAGCCAATAGGCTATCTATTGCATAAGCTTTTGACTAGAAACAAGTCTCACGCTGTCAAACTACCGTGGTTTCCCATCAAACTTTTGGTGGAATGTTGGTAAAATTTGTCGTCGATGATATATGGTGGAACCCACTTGCCAACTCTATAAATGGTAATAGATTGAGTTTAATGCTTGCATCACCGGGAAAGTTGTGTCAGAGCCAAGTTGAAGCGCTTCAGTATGGGAAGTGTTTTCCAGTAGTTTTGTATACTTGCACTGTCTTTGAAGTAAATGCAAAATTATCGAATCACCGTCTCCTGGAGGATGGTGTAAACGAAGTTATCTTAATGCGATGTAGAATGTACCTTCCAGTTGAAATCCCGTCCAAACTGAAATATCAACCGCCAGTTGGTAACAATCCTACCGCTATCTCAAACGCCATCAATTTCCATCCTCTGCATTGTTGGAAATAGGATGCCATTTAATTGCAATCCTAAACATTATTTATTTCATGTATCTCCTAAATCCTTGGAATGTGTTCTCAAACACTAGGATTAGAGAGAGATTAATTTTGGATGAAATAATCATGTTAATTGACATTTGTAATTAATTCTAAATAATAGGAGCATGTGAGGGCATCCAAGATGAGTTCCTAAATAATAGGAGCACATGGGGCACCCACATGTAAGGTGGAACCCATCTTGAGTTAAGTTAACTGTTTGGAGTAAAATATAACACTTATGAATGCATGTAAAGATCCTAGGAGTTAGGGTTTGATGTTTACATGCATGAAGTTTAGTTCAATTTAGTTCAAATTAGTTTAGTTCAGTTTAGTTCAGAATCAATTTAGTTCAGTTTAGTTTAGTTTAGTTATGGTTATGGTTCAGTTATCTTCAGTTAGTTTTAGTTTATTGCTAGTTGACTTCAGTTAACTTGGAATGCATGACTAATGACTTGAGTTGCATGACAGATAACAGGGGACTTCCTTCAATTAACAGGGGATGACCATTCTTGCATGAATGGTGGAGAAAGATGTTTTAGTTAACAGAAAATGACTTGGACCCACTTTGGGCGCCCAAGTTGGCTTCTTGGAATTAACTCCTTTGCATGTTAAGATATTTTAGAAGGCTGAGTTAAGTGGGCCCACTCTTGGGTGCCTACTTTGAGGATAAAGCCTTGAAGATATTTACAGAATAAAGGTTGAGTTACTACTTCAATTTGGGACGCCCAAATGGATGAAGATGATGATTTGGCATTGTTCTTCATGGTTAAAGTCTACTTGGAAGAGATAGGCATACCTTTTAGGAGATAGGGATTGAGCTTTGTAATGGTAATTGTTTTGGAGTTTACAAAGTTGTTTATTGCCTATATATCTCAAGCAAGTTGAAGAGAGTTTGTATCAGTTTTATTGTAGGTTGTGAAGAAGATTTGGTGAAGGAAAAATAAGCATTCTCAAGGAAGAATTGGAATTATTGTAATCTACATCAGAGATTAAATAATACATTGATTCTTGGTGGAGTTTTTCCCGAAATAATTTCTCCACGGTATATGCTATGTATCTTCTAATATTTTGTCTAATTCGTCTACAACCTTCTGTCTTCATTCTACAAATGATAAAATGAATTAATCAGATAATCACCCACAAAGAATCTATAACAAAGAATACATATTTAGATCAACAAGTATAATAGTTTTACAAAGTATTAAGCTACATAAACACCTCAATTTTCAACATGCATTTATTGATGTTGGCAAATATCTGCTAAGTCACCGCTGATTTTGCTTGCAAGAAGAATGAAAACGACTTTGATTGAGACCACTACTGGAAGCAAACATATTTTTCACACCAAATTGCACGAGACTACGCAGAGGGTAGAGGACATATCAGGACAAGGAATCTAAGTAGAGGGAAGAGTACATATTAGAAAAGAAATCTACACAATGCACAGTAATATCCAACTTTCATTGTAGTTTAGCAGTTGTTAATATCCACCTTTCATCATTATTTGCGAACCCACTGCATTGGTAGATTTTTTGTATTGTCCTTAGATCTCTTTCCCACATGAATTTCATAGCTGTTCAACTTTGTTCCATACTCATCACTCCTCCTACCTTCCTAGATGTGGCCTATAGGCTTCCCTTAACACATTTTTTATTCAGTTAAGGTAATTCTCTCCCTTATTTGACTTCCACCTTTGTTAGGAATCCACGCCTCTACTTACTACATGCCTCCCACTCTTCCTCTCAACTGCCCCTCTTTTTATCTCATCTACCAACATAGCGATTATTTGTGGCACCACTTCCTCTCCACGGTGCGCTCCTTGGCCTTCAATTTCCTTTCATATTTTCATTTAAAAAAAATATGTGGCCTTCCATCTCTAGCTATGCATCCATCTATCCCCTCTTAAATTTGCACTTTTAATATTTTTCTTCAATTTTGCCTCACTTGATCTACTTCTCATATTCTTTCTTTTGCGTTGATCATTTTAAATCTTTAGATTTTTTTTCAAACCAAGCATTCATTTGTTTTATCTATGGGTTTAAGGTTAGCAATTTTTTTCTCGCTAAAATAAGAAAGGAAACTCTATACATACTATGTGACCATCGTAGACCTTATGGCTACGTTTCCTTGGGGCATTTCTATTCTTGAGTTATGTTTTGATACATATGAAATAAGCTATAATATTTGATAGTTGGGTTATGGTTAGTTACAACTGGTATGCCTATGGCTCCCATTTTGTGCAGGCTGTTTAGCACAAGTATCCCTTGTATGTTGTTTTAAGTAGTAGTATAAAATGTTTAAAGAAAAAGAAAAAAATAAATAATAATAAGCCCAACTCAGGGCGCCAATGAGTGGTGTGTCTAAATGACAGTTTTAAATAAGATTTCAAACCTACCATGAATAGTCTAGCTACCTGCCTACGTAAGAGCATTCCATTCAAATACAATTCAAATGTAATTTCCTATACCCTTTTTATGCACATACCATCAAATTTAGATTTTTGTCTACTTTTGAAAAAATGAGTTTTCTCGGTAATCAATGTAATACCCTAGATTATGACAACGAATTGTATGACATCACTGCATATCATTATAGCGCATGAAATGTTGATTAGTTAGCAGATTCTTGATTAGATCTTGGACACTGTAAAGTATATTCTTGGAAACATTTCAGTTGCTTGTGTTCGAGTGCTGATTGAAGGATAAAGTCGTTATAGTGTTCCTGATAAGGGTCTCTATCATACTTCTCTTCTACACCAACTCTTCTAAATTGTGTGCAGCACAAAGCTCGCCAATATATTCTATTCGTCCCTAATCTTTTAGGGTTTTGTACAATATACTTTATACAGATAATATTTGTGACCGGACACTATCCTAATAATGAGCACATTTAAGTTTTAGCATTACGACATCCTTTACCTTGAATATACATTTAGGTATTATATATTATACTCTTTAACAAAACTATTAAATACATGTATGCAAATATTATAATTAAAAGTTATTAATTAGATTTTATATTATATACAAAAATACTATAGTGTACAATTTTTATAATATACTTTTTTAATATAGATATTAAATATTAACTATCAAATTTATTAAAAAAAATAATAAAATGATATGTTTTCAAGACTATATTAGATAAAAATAAAAATATACTACAGTGTACAACTTTTTTAATATACTATTCTTATTATAGATATAAAAAATTTACTATCAAATTCATTAAAAAAAAGATAAAATGATATGTTTTCAAGTCTATATTAGGTAAAAATAAAATACAAATAGGAAAAAATATTAAATTACATTTTACTTATTATATTAAAATAATTTTTTATTCAGATCTAACTCAAATAGTGTACAGATTTAAAATTATATTTATTACTTTGTTATATTTGATCTCCTTTATGGCTAATAGACTGAAGCTAATTCTGCCTAAGATTATATCCCCCGAGCAGAACGGGTTTACTCCTGGTAGGGATATCACAGACAGCATCATTCTGGCCAATGAAATTCTCCACTCGATCAAGTCCGCAAATCTTAAAGGTATGCTAGTGAAACTCGACATAAAGAAAGCATATGATACTGTAAGTTGGCGGTTTCTGTGTTGCGTTATGAGAAAGTTGGGCTTTTGTGTTGAGTGGATTGAAAGAGTTTTTACCTGCATCTCTTCGGTGCGGTTCTCCATCTCTGTGAACGGGAATCTGTGCAATTTTTTTAAGTCTTCAAGAGGTATTCGCCAAGGGGACCCCCTGTCGCCCTTCTTATACATAATCATGGCTGAAGCGCTCGGTGGTCTCATCAAAGATAGAATTAGGCTCGGCTTATGGAAAGGCATCCAAGTTTGCAGCGATCTCGATCCTTTCTCTCATAGCCAGTTCGCCGACGACACGACCTTGTGGGGGGAGGCCACCTCGAACGAAGCTGTGACGATTAAAGAGACTCTGGAAACCTATGGGCGTTGTTCGGGGCAGCTCATCAATAAAGAGAAGACCAAAATTTATTTCTTTAACACGAAGAAGTCTTGTCAGAGGCGTATCACCAATTGCCTGGGCTTTTCGGTGGATTCCCTGCCTTCTAAGTATTTGGGCGCTCCCCTGTTTACTGGTGCCATGCGTTCCTCTCTATGGACGGACTGCATAGAGAAGTGCAGGCTAAGAGCCTCCTCGTGGGCTGGTAGGTGGCTCAGCCTGGCTGGTCGCATTACCATGCTGAAGGCTGTCTTATGTGCTCTTCCGTTATATGGCATGTCAAGCATGAAACTCGCCACTAAGGCCTGCGCCTCTTTGGAAAGCATCTTCAAAAAATTCATGTGGGAAGGCTCGAATGATATGCGCAGGGTGCCTCTCATTAATTGGGAGTAGGTTTGTAGGGGGGCCGATGATGGGGGGGCTGGCATTAGAGATATCAGAAAGGTGAATGTGGCTTTTGGAGCAAAATTGGTATGGAAGATGTTCTCTCTGAATCGCCCCTGGTGTAAATTAATGCAACGCAAATACTTGGACTCCCCTGACCACAAATGGGTGATATCCATCGCCAATCCTCCTCCTGGTTCGGCTGCTTGGAATTTCATGCGTGATAGTCGCAACATCATTTGCAATCATGTAACATGGCGAATTAACAATGGTAAGGACGCAGACTTTTGGGCAGACTCTTGGGAGGGTCATCCTCCGCTGTGTGAGGTAGCAGATTTAAGCGAAATTAGGCGGCTCCTATCTGCGCGTCTTGGCCTCAAAGTCATTGAATATTGCAAAAGGGAGGTGATCGATGGTTCGAAGCGGTGGGCTTGGGTAGATATCGAAGATTTAGAGGTTGATGCTGCTCAGAAAAGTTTATTCAAAAAGCTTTTAGCTGAGCGCAGAATTAAAATCAATGATCAAGAGGACTCTTTAGTTTGGTGCGGAGCGAAGTCGGGTAAATACTCAGTGAAGCTTGGTTACTTGATTCAAAATGCGGAAAGAACGGAGGGGTGGCGCAAGGATTTGTGCTGGGGATCCAATGTCCTACCCAAGGCTGGTGCCTTCCTGTGGGTGGCACTGCAAGAAAGTGCTCTGACAGGTGACAGGCTGAAGAAGATAGGTATAGAGGGCCCCTCTAGGTGCGTCTTATGAAAAAAAGCGGAGGAAACGGTGGACCAACTTCTCTACAACTGCCCAATGGCGTCCGATTGCTGGGAATGGCTGTGTGAAAAGCTTGGCTGGTATGGGGTCAAAAACGAAAGGCTGAAGGACTTCTTGGCGAGCTGGCCAAGTTTGTACAGGAAAAGCTTATGGGGTAGTATTTGGGTCTACGCGCCTTCGATGGTGGCATGGCACCTATGGAAGGAACGCAATAGGCGTATATTTAAAGGAAAGGAACTTGGCACCTCTCAACTGCTGTCCAGTATTGAAACAGTGCTGATAGAAACAATTAACACTACAGTTAGGGGCAGTCAAAATGCTACCTTCAGCAGATGGGATGATTTGATGTGTAAACGGTGGGGCGGCCTTAAAATCCCCAAGGGATTTGGTTCGCAGGGTGAGGCATGTCAGCATACGAGCAAGAAAGATGCTAGATGGTTGTCTCCCCCTAGCGGGAGATTGAAACTAAATTTTGATGGTGCTGCTAGGGGCAATCCTGGCCGGGCTGGCATTGGGTGTATTCTAAGAGACGAAGTAGGGAAGGTGGTTTGGGCGATTGCTGAAGATTTCGGTTTGGGTACAAATAATGAAGCTGAGTTCTCTGCTTTAGTCAGGGGCTTGGAGGAGTGTATTAAAAGAAGTCAGCTCTTCGTAGATATTGAAGGTGACTCGTTGATATGTATCAATGGAATTAAGCATAAGAAATGTTCGAATTGGAAATTGGAAAGGTTGTTATCACAGGCGTGGATGTTTTTGGAGAAGATGGACTTCTCCATAAAGCATGTTTATAGAGAGGCAAATGGGGCTGCTGATTGGCTGGCAAACTCAGGTGCCGATGGGAAGAGTTTACTGCTAGAGCCTCAAGGGGTTGATCAATTTTTAGATTTAGGTAGAGTGCTCAGAATGGATGCGGAGGCAACTGTTAAAGGAGTGGGGGGCTAAGTTGTTTAGCTCTGGAATGTAATCTATGCTTTTATCAATAAAAAATGGGAACCACCTCCTTAGGTGGAGCTTACCGTTAAAAAATTTGATCTCCTTTAGTCAATTTTGCCACAAATAGTTTAAAAATATTCTATAGTGTACAATTTTTTTAATATACAATTTTTATTATAGATATAAAATATTTAGTGTCAAATTTATTAAAAAAAGATAAAATGATATGTCTTCAAGTCTATATTAGATAAAAATAAAGTATAGATAGGAAAAAATATTAAATTACATTTTATTTATTATACTTAAGCAAATTTTTATCAAATTTAACTCAAATAGTGTAAAAATTTATAATTATATCTATTAGACTTTGTTATATTTGATCTCTTTTAGTCAATTTTAGCACGAATAGTTTAAAGTTTTTTTAAGTATATTTTATTTATTCTATTTGATTAGATATATTATGCAAACTTGTCTTATGCAGTGTAAGGATTTGTTTTTATATTATTTTTACTCAATTTCTATTATAAACACTTACTCAATTTCTATTATTTTATGCAAACTTATTTTTACTCGATTTCTATTATAGACACTTGCCACTCCATTAGGAAAACAACCACCCCTATGAGTGAATCCAACAAGAACCCAAACTTATATCCATAAAAGCAAAGTAACAATTATTTATTAATGATTTAGTTTTCAATGATGGATGACAGTTATAGTCCACCTAACATCCCTTGCCAATAGTTATTTAATTCCGAGACATTATCTTATTAGCATGCAAATAACATTTACGCTCCACTTATTATCCCTTTCCAATAGTTATTTAATTTTGATACACTTTCTTAGATTAGCATGCAAATAAACATTTGTTAACTTCTTTTATAAATTCTTAATTATTATTCTATGTATAAGTATTATCACATGTTTAGGATATTAACTTAAATAAATGTTTATTTCGATATTGGTAGAGAAAAGTTTATATTTGCAATTTAAAGGTATTCATTTGTAAAGTAAAATAATTTTAACTAGCTTTTCTATTTTATGATCAAGATTGTCATCTTCCAAAAGGGAAGCCACAAATTCTTATACATCATTAAACATACAGTATAATGTTTGCCATTTTAAAAATGTAATTTTATTCAGGAATGGACAATTCACATCAACCCAATGAGATTATTGACATCTCGAGTAGTTCCAGTGCTCCTATTCTGTTGACCAACTCAACATCGTCGATCAATTGCAATGGCACTTCTACAAGCCACATACAATATTTTGCAAGTGACATTACAGTTAGTTGCCTTGACTTGCTACAACAAGCAAATGCCACTGTTCGAAACATGCAAAGTGTGCAGGATTGTGACATTCAGTCGATGGAAGTAATAGTACACGAGTTCCACTCAACTTGTGAGAAGTTGGGTTCCTTTTGCACTTTCTTTCGTGAAATGAAAGCAGATGAGTTCTAAGGACAAGGTGGTTATGTCTACATAAAATAAGTGTTTCATAATTATTTGAATGATGTCTAGTACACTTTCTCCCTGTAAATGTGTAAATAGTATGTGATATAACCATGTAACTACAACTTTTACCAACTTATGGATAGATGGATATTTTGTAAATCCCTAAAAAAAATGTATGCTCCAATATACTATGAACACGACACTTTGGCTCGTGATAAAAAAATGCAATATGTCACCTACTACAATACCATGTAACACACTTTTGCTTCATAAATATATACACATACTATGTGCTCTTGTTATAATATTGGAGCTTCATTCTTTCCTTTTGCTTTTGCTCTATATCTCTTTACGTAACCCATACGTTTCAATTCCAAAAAAAAAATGACATCTTCGATTACATATAATTTAGAATAGTAGTTTATCTATAATGTATTGTAATCCTTATCTCATTTCACTTCAACTAGTTATAGTCTAACCATTGTGTTCACAAACATTTCATTTATAACACTTGTTTAATATATATCGCCAACAAATGCTATATGTCTCCTTCAATAGTTGTCTCTTTGTTGCACCTAAATTCCTTACAATAAAGTATTATTCTAAACAAAGTCCATTTTTCTAAAATATACCACATTTATAGTAAATTAGATTAACATACATAATAAACATATACACCATACAACACATATTCCCATATGAAGGTTCACAAAATAAAATAAGTCACCACTCTATATTTTCCTTATAGCTACAAAGATGGTTTACAAAGTGTATGCTTCCTCAACTAGGACACAATCCACATAAAATTTGCGGTCTCCAATAATAGGTTAAACGTGTTAGGCTCATTCACTTAACACAATTAGTATAAAGTATAGTTAGGTTTCCTAATTCCATTGCACCTCAAATGAATAACACACTTGCGAACCAAGTAGCTTTCATTAATTTTATTGTATGTTCCTTCGATGTTCATCCCTTGCTAATAGTGCACTAGTGTTATATTCGCTTATTCGAAAGCACCTTTCCTCTTGTGACGTTATCATTGAATGCATATTCAAACATCTATAATGCTTGCAATTTACTTAGACAACTTAATAGAGTGAACTCATTTTTTTACTCACTACGCTTTCTCTTTTTTTGTTCTTACAAATGCAACAAGATAACTTCCAAATGCCACTATTTTGATATACAAACCTATTCAGAATCACATTTATAGGTATTATTCTAAATTTGCTTTTACACTATGTAACTGTTTTACACACTTTAATTTAAACTAGTGCTTGCATAGTCACAGTCAACTAGATTGTGGCTTTGTCACTTATTATCAAATTAGTTAGCTATATTTTGTTGGCTATACAAGATATTCATTTCCTACTTCACAAAGTATGCTTTTATACCTCATTTATAGTAAGTAATAGTTGCCACCTGCAATTTACTTTTGCAAGGACTAGTGCACTCTCTCGTCACAATGTATTCTTTGACTGAGAATGCAATTAAGTTGATCAATGATGGAAACGTAGACTTGCAACCCCATCTACAAGCAATAGATATTCCAATGTTTGGCCATGGGAATGAACCAACAAATCGCTATATAATACAACTCTTCGATGGGGTGCATAAGTAGAAGGCTACACTTCCAAAACAGTACAACCACTACATAGATTATGAAGAACTCCATAAGGGCTCTATACTTAAACTCATTAAATACAATTGCCCTATTATTTGCAATTCAAGGTGAGCCACCATATTTCAATGCTCTTCTACAATATGCCAAATGACAACTTACATGTTATCATTCTTGATCCCATTATGTCACATCTCGTCCTATTCATAATACTTCTTTATTGTACACTTATAGGTGGATTGTCATATTGGAATTAGAAATCACATGTTTGCAGCAGGATATCATTGGCCAACTTGCCTACCTTTTTGAAGAACAAACCCAACAAGTACATGCCACATCTTCAACCCTTGATGACGGTGTTATAGTACCACAATCACCTCTCTTGACAAAATATTTCTTGACCAAGAATGCAATCAAGATGATGAATGATGGAAACCTAGACTTGCAACCCCATCTACAAGCATTAGAATTTGTACTATTTGGCCATGGCCTCAAATTGGGTGATCGATATAGAGTGGAGCTCTCCAATGGGATGCATAAGCACAAGGCCACACTTCTAAAAAATTACAACCAATACTTAGCTTCTAAAGAACTCCAGAAGGGATCGATACTTAAACTCATAGGATACAGTTGTAGACACATAAAAATGGTCTCGACTTGCAAACCATATGATGACCATGCTTCTTCCTCACATAATTCAATTATTTAATCATGTCCTAAATATTCATCCATGATTATTTAAATAAGTAAATTACATTTATTTATTTAAGTATGTTACTAATCAATCCTTATTCTCTCCAATCATTTAATAACATTACCATTTATCCTTCAATTAAATAACATTATCCATTTAACTCACTTTCCATCCCACCAAATAAATAATTAAAACAATTATTTATTGTCTTTTGTCTCATTCCCATTTATGAATTAAACCATTATTTAATTCATAAGTCAACATTCCTCCATAAATTAAATAATTTCTATTATTCCAACTACCTCTTTTTCTCCACCATTGATTTGATTATCTCCAATTAATTCTCAACCCTTTATTTCAAAGCTTGCCCTAACTTTGACCTAATGTTGCCCTAACCATAATCCTCCTTATGACATTGATTCCTAGCCTTTGATCTTAGGGCTTCACCAACTTTTAATCCCGCCTGTCCATTCTCAATTTGGAATTCTTTAAAAGGCTCTCTTTCAAGCCATTTTAAACACACACACACAAAGTCATTTAAACACAAGTTACACACAATATGCTTGAGTACTTGAGTACTTGAGCAACCACATTACTTCAATATTTTGCTTGTCTTTGGCATAGGTGATAGTTGCACTTCAAATCTGAGGGCAATTATACTAGTTGTAGCAAGATGGAGAAGGCCAATAGAGGTCAACCAATGGAAGCTTGAAGACTAGGTGATGTTGTTTCACTATTGTTATGCTTCTTGTTTTCATTGTGCTCTATTGTTGATTGAGAATTAGTTTTATGCTACTTACTATCTAACACTGAAAACTTTTCTTGCTTACATTTGGTGAACCCGACTGTTCTAACATCTTTGGGGATTCTAGATTATAAGACTCTACCTAATTTTGTGATAATGCTCAACTATTCCAAGTAGTCAAGCTTCTTGGCTTTGGCTAACAGGGACGACTATTTGTGCAACGTTTTCTTATCACCTCTCTTTTTTTTTCAACTTACAATTTTCTACTTTCAACATTTATTTCCATCTATCAAAATAAACAAAACATTGGAAAAAGGCTTTTGGTTCTACATTTATTTCTGAATTGTTGGCATTCCTAATTACTAATCTTTGCATTTATTTCTGCACTGTTGGCAAAAAGCTTTTAGTTTTGCATTTATTTCTGGACTGTTGGCTTTTATTTCTGGTCAAAAACAACAAATGAAATTTGTGTGAACAGGGGCCTGGCTTAAACATCACACACTAAGCATTTGACCGCTTAGGTGGATGTTGTGGGGCCCTCTTCAACCATCTCGCTTCTGTTCCCTGTTTCTGTTTCCGTTAGTCCCGTGCAGTTACATGGATTCCAATAATATGTTTAAATTATTTCTCCTACCCACGTGAATTCCGATAAATGTGTTTAAATTGTTTCTCCCGCCCACCTGCATCGTAGAATCTTGCGCTACACTCATATTAAATAGGTTTCCAACTCTATGTACAAGGATTATTCAAACATCATAGTTGGATATGATCTGGTAGACATGCATGTGAAATATGGAAGCACGCCAACTATGTGATAGGATGCCTCAAAGAAATGTGGTCTCATGGAATGCTTTGATTGTAGGATATGCACAAAATGCGTTTGTCAAAATAGATTCAAAAACTTCCAATCAAATGTAACTTGCAGTGGAAAGTTGGACTTCACAATCTTTTCCAGCATCCTCCCTGCCTGTGCCATGATGGGAGCTTCAGAACGAAGCATGGACATCCATCGCAGGATGAAGGAAAGATGAATTTTGTTAGATGTAGCCATAACTGCCCTAGTAGACATGTATGCAAAATGGGGAAGCATAGACAAGGCACATGAACTGTTTAACATAATTCCTCCAAAAAAATGGAATGCCTTGATAGTAGGATATTCACAAAATGGATTTGTTGAAGAGGCTTCAGAAACTTTCAAGCAAATGCAACTAGCAGATGTAATGTAGGACTCTACAAACTTTGTCAGCGTCCTTGCAACCTGTGCCAAAATGGGAGCTTTTGAACAGGGTATGGACATCCATCAAAGCATAAAGGATAGGAATTTTGTCAGATGTAGTATTTGCAACTGCTCTGTAGACATGTATGCAAAGTGTGGAAGCATACACAAGGCAAGGGAATTGCTTCACAATGTGCCTCAAACAAATTTGGTTTCATTAAATGCCATGATTGTAGGATATGAACAAAATACATTTCTGGACAAATATTTACAAACTAAATGAAATTAGTTAAACATTATAGATGGAAATTCTCTAATAGACACATATGGAAAATGTGGAAGCATAGATAAGGCACATTAATTGTTTAACAAAATTCCTCAAAGAAATGTGGTCACATGGAATGAGTTGTTTGCAGGATATGCATAAAATGGATTTGGTGAAGATTCTTTCAAAATGTTTGAATTAACGAAGCATTTGGGAATATATACTAATATTATAGTATATAAGCTTTTTTGTGTTCTATGTGCATTCAACCATTCAAGTTTATTGGAGGGTTGTACATATTTCATCACACAAGTAACCCTTATTGCATTACACCTACAATTGATCATTGTGTGCATGGTTGAGCTTCTTTCCTATGTTGAGTATCTTGAGGACACCCTAAAATTTATCATTAAGATGCCAATTAAA
Organism: Sequoia sempervirens; assembly: GCA_007258455.2. NCBI lineage: Eukaryota > Viridiplantae > Streptophyta > Pinopsida > Cupressales > Cupressaceae > Sequoia > Sequoia sempervirens. Next base: position 56,448 of record VDFB02265246.1, read on the forward strand.
CCTATGATAGTTGTGTGGATGTGTTTCCTTGGTGCTTACAAATCACATACAAATATATGTTTAGGGGTTATTAAGACTTAAAAACAAAAAAAGGCTTTAATATTGCAAAGGAAGCTAGTTTGGAAGGATAGCTTTGATAGAGAAATTCCCATTAAGGGACTCTAAGACTTATTATAATTAATTCAAGCAACAACCTCCCATACTTAAATTATTTAAACCTTAGATCATTGAATCTTGCAAAGAGCCACAGGATAGTGGTTTCGATCTAGGCAATTAGAATTTACTTCAAAGAATTTTGCTAATACATCCTTTGATTTATCCATGGGGTTTAATAGTTAGCTCTTAATAAATTTTGATCTATGTAAGCCTACACTTTATTGGCACCTTAGGAGTGGCCTTCCCATCAAAAAGGTTTTCGAATAGGGAGTGCATGTAATATAACCTTGTACTTGATAATGCATTGAGACACATTTTATATATTTTTCACGCTTTTCCTCACAAGTCTTATTCACAAACCATATTTCTATAATCACTTTCCTAGTTCATGATTCATTGAAGTGCTTGATCTAACGTATTTTAAGTGTTGGAAGTAATTTGAAAAAAAATATCAAATTCTTGTTCTTTAATATGGAATTACTCTAGCTATTATTTTTTTATGAAATTGAGTAAAACAATCATGTGATTCTATTCACTTTTGAAGCTCATCATATGCTACTTAAAATGCACATCTACACTTACTTGGAAAGATAACATCCATCATAATAATGTAGGATTATGTTATTCTTTTTCCTTATTAATAACCTGCAAAGCTAGCTAGAAACATGTTGTGCCTTGCATACACGTGCACCATTTTCCAAAAAAAACAATGATGAGTCCTTTATTTATTTGCAAGCTTATTGATCAAATGTTCTTCTAGCTTGAAGTGTTCTAGTTTTCCTTGGTTCTTGATGAGTTGGTTACATTGTAAGATCTAAATTTTCGTGCTAGTTAGAATTTTTTTCCAATACATGAGGTATTAGTTTTGTGGTGTCAAGATGTGATTGGGGTTCTCAGATCCACCTCTTGTTTGTATTTTCTTTCCTAGCTATTCTCTATGTTACTATATAGTTAGAATTCTTGATTTTAGTATTTATGGAGACCTTTTATGCTATGTTACTATTTTCTCATACATTAGAAAAGTTTATGTTACTATTTGTTCATACATTAGAAAAGTTTCTAAGTGTTCACCATGATATTAACCCCTTTAAACTCTCATAAAACCATTAAATAGTCCTATAAATAGCTTGGAAGTTGTTTTGGATTATTTACAACCTTTACAAACCCTCGAAGTATTGAAACCCTTTATTATCTTTCAAAATAATATTTTTTGTCAAGAATTTAAATTTAAAGAATGATAAGAATGTAGTTTAGAATGAGGGTTTGAACAATGATCATTGGATATATGGCCTACCTTGAATACACTATAAAGATTCCCTTTAGTAGATCACTAATTACATTATATTTTCTCAATACTTTTGTGGCCAAAATTGATAGTTTGGTATGTGTTGCAAAATCTCACCTAGCTATAATGATAGAGCTATAATTGTCAACTAGGAGCCACAACCCTTATAAAAGCTATATGAGGAGTTTTTTGGTGTCTAACACCGAATACAAGGTCTAACACATGTGATCCATGATATCAAACTCCCCCTACGGTTGTTTGAAGAGAGACAACTAGATTATTTCTATGTGTGTTTAGTGTTGGAATGTGGAAACTTTTTTGAACATCTTTTTTGGTTGGATTTTAACCTTAGGATTAACTAATTGTAGTGATTTACAACCTCATTCTGAATCTCAATGCTAAGGAAGCATCATACTTGTAAAAATCATTTATTTCTACATGCAAATCTTGATAAATATATCCTAATATTTTAGGAAATCAAGATAAAATATGTTGTATCTATGCATAACTTCAACCATGAACATAGATAGAATTACAAGGGTTTATTTTTTATAAAAAACCTAAAAACATATCATTTTAGTATGGTAATTTTTTTTTTGACATGCATTCAAGTATAATCATGTAGGATCTAATAAATTTGACTTTCTTTGTGTAGTTGGAATGCTTATTTAAAGATCAACATCATTGCTTAGATCCAAGAAACTCATTCAAGCCAAAAAGAAGCTTATTTCATATTAATCAACATTTCACCATTAGAGTGTAAGTATGGTTGTGGAGAGAAATAAAATTGTTTATCATTTTTACATGAGTGTTCTACATAGTAAAGGTGGTTTTTTTCTTTGGTTGGTCAACATTCAACACTAATAGAAATTGAAAATAACCTTGACAAGTACTGACACCAAACCCTAGATAGTGACTTATCTCTTCCTTACCAACTCTATGACTATATAGGGAAGTGTGAAAAATCATTCCTCACAAGGGTAATATTCTACTAATAAAGAAGAAAGATATGTCACAAAACCAAGTGGAATAGTTAACACCATTTGAGAACAACCATGTTGTTGACAATAAATGATATCTAGGGACTATTACTACAACAATAAGATAGTAAATTAACATAATAAATAATGCAACCCAATAGAGCTTAGTTGCTTAGCCCATAAATATACCATCAAAAATAATTCTTCACTCTACAATAACACTATCAAACATATCCACAAGATCTTATGTAATGACTAATGGACTATAATCTTGCTTAGGCTATCCTAATAGCATCATGGGGGATATTACACTTTTTGTATATTTTTTATGGTATCCATAGAGCTATTATTGACACTAGGAATTATTAAGAGGGAGTTGGAGACAACAAAGAAGAATATAATTAAGTGGATTTTATGATGGAAAGACATAAAATGTAGTCATGCATTTCTTCTATAATTTCTATGTCTCTTATGAACATGAGTTATAACTCTTTCATGCCATCCAGGAGTACCAATGTTTCCATAAGATAACAATCATACTAGGTTATTGTCATAATTAGACTAGACACTTATTTAATTTCCTATGTATTATCATTTTGCTATCATAGATAATGTAGTGTCAAAAAATGTCGTTCGTGACAATTTCACACTTGTTTGGGTCCTCCTTGTTAAATAAACCTTAATGATGCTTTGATTTAGTGTTGTAATGTTTCTAATGCATTCACATTAGGTCTTGGGACCTTGTATACTAAATGAACTTAATTGTACCCTGTTTAGGGTGTTGTACCACACTTTCACACTAATCTAGGGTTTTCATCATTAATTGGGCTTCTTTATGCCTTATTTGGCCTTATTTTGCATCCACAAGCCTTAATTAATGTATCTTTATGAGGATAATCCTGACATAAACTAAAATCCAATCTTAATTCATGTATTTTTAGGTTGTGTGGCCCATATTTAGTGATCTGGGACTCATATGCCACCTTGAGCGTATGAGTCCCACCTAGGTTTCAAGGCCTCAATTATGATTTTACATGAATCTAAGATTTTTTGAAAATGGTGTCCCATAGTTAAGCCTAATGGGACTCATATGCCACTTTTGGTGTATGAGTCCCATGTGGCCCAAAATTAAATTTAATTCAAATTCTTGGCGGGTTTTTATCCTCCTAGATCTGATGTCGGCTTATAGTGTTGTAATTCCGGAAAATTTGGCATAAAAAAGTATAAATACAAGGTTATTTCACTCATTTTCACCTAATACTTTCATGAGAGCATTCTAATAACAAATTGGAGCATTCAATTATTTACAAGAGAAATCAAGAGCATTCAAAAGTTGATTGTCAAGCATTTAGGAGCATTATTCAAGTATCAAGCATCATGTCAAAGTCATCATGCATCATATTTGTTTTTGAGCTAATAATTGTGATGTAGGGTTTTATGATTCAAGCAAGCACTCAAATCAAGATCTATCACATCCAAGCAAGAATCAAGATTTGCATCCATTGGATCCATTTCATGCATGTTTGCATCACTTTATTGCTAGGGTTTGGCAAGTTGTAACATTGCATATTTTTCATTCATCATTCCTTCATTTCATTACAAGGTTTGATTACCAAAATGGGGTTTGATCAAGGAAAACCCCTTTCTACTAACAAAACAACATTTTCCCCTCTCTTTAGTGTGTGATTTGTAGATCTAGGTTGAAGACATATTGAAGAACAAGTTTGGAGAAAGTGTCAAAGTGTTCAAAGTTTTCACCTTGTTTTAGATAACATTAAAGGACTTCTACAGTGTAGAATTTGATAATCTAGACCCGGAAATCAAGTTGAGAAGATCAAGAAAATGTTGAAGAGTAGATTCAGGTCCCAATTTTCTGAAAAAGTCAAACTAGATTGATACGCCACTTTTGGCGTATGAGTCCTAGTACAATGAAAGTTGCAGTTTTTAGGAGTTCCAGACATATTTCTGTCAGATCTCTATTCCTGCCCAAAAACCCTACTATGGGAATAAATCGCCCAAATTGGCATATAAGTCCCAACATACATTAATTTTAGTATTTTTAGCATTTCAAGTCTTCATTCAAGCTCCTACAAGTTTCCAAGTGCACCTCTTTGATCTCTCAGTTTGACATTCTGTTTTGCATTCATTTCTAGGTCATTTAGTGAAGTCTTGCGTATCCTTAGGTTTTTTCATTAAAACTTGCATATCCGAGGACCTATTTCGACATGCAACTACAAAAATAGTGCCACCCCTTCCTATAGATGAGGTTACGACCACAGAGTTCATGCCCCCACTATTTGTAGTGGAGCATATGGACCTGTTCAAGCCTTATGTGAGGCTCAGGGGAGCATATGTTGGCATATCTAGGCGCACTAAGCACGTTGAGGGTCAGGTATCAACACTGGCAGTGGAATTAGAGGAGGCTCGAGTAGCTTGGAGATTTGACAGAGAGGCTATCTTACATTTAGAGGTCAAGCGAATTTAGAGAGAGGTTGTGAGGATCTAGGCTGACTGAGATCGCATCGAGTGAGAGTGGTTGGAGGCAAGTTGATACGCGAGGGTGAGCTACACGGGTCACTACGAACTATGCAGGAGATGGCCAGCATGAGTATAT